>CAEGAG010172696.1:0-24188 GCA_903067065.1 Brachyrhaphis terrabensis
TATGAGGAAACAAACGCACACAGCACAACGCTTCCTGTCTATTGGCTGAGAGGTTGCCAGGCGACTCTGCCAAAAAGGCAGTTCCATGTTTTGTAAGCAAGCAGAGACTAAGTGTGAGCGCGAGGAGAAGTTTTGAGTACAAGCTTTACAAGTTTTGAGAAGACAGACATGAAGTCCTGCTTTCAAAATGAAAATGTAAGCAAAAGTATTAAAAACTTTGACAAGACAATGTTCAGTCTGCTCCCAGACTGAACATTTATGCTCTTGGATTATGGCAGGGAAATTCTACCATACAATTCGGCTTTGTTTTGGTTTGTGGTTGTTTAGAAAAAACGATTATTGTTTTTAACTTAGCCTTAAACTAATCTTATTTAGCTTAGAGCTAATTCTCCACCTCCAATACAAACATTGTTCTTTAAGCATACATAACCATTCTGAACTGTAATATTAATAAATCATTCTATGTGCTATTTTATGTTTTATTCTTACATATTAAAGTGCTGATGTGAGCAATCCACTGCATATTTTGTTCTCATTTCCAAATTGCTCTTAAATAAATCTGGTTTCTCAACATTTTGACTGTAGGACAGGAGAAATTAAATAGTTTATCAGTTTCCCTTTTTTCTTTTATTTTTCATAGAGTAGTTGAAGGTTATTGGCTTAGTCAGCTTGTTAAAATATTTAACTGGAACATTACAGTTTTTGGTAAATATGTTTTGGAGAGAAGTTGTCTTATTTCTGTAAATTAACATGTTATTTGATAATGTCAGTGCTTAAATTATTCCATCTGTTATTTAAAATTTAAGCCCCATTAGGCAGACATTCATAAATAGTAACAGACCAATTGGTGCCCTAACTTGGTAATTTTGATCTAAATTAATTTTCCTGATGTTCACAACCAGCTAAACTCATTGCTGTCCATTTGGTTTGGATGGGTTTTTTCCTCTTTGTGAAATCAGCCTTTATTTTTAGTCATGTTATCTTTGAATTTTTATTAGGGCTGTTGTAAATTATATTTTTGTAATCAAGCACTCTATAGAATATTTTTACGATTCTGATTCTCTCTCAGATCGTAGTCCAACCATTGCACCGCAAAATTCAACAATCCTTATTTTTCCCCCAAATCCTCACAAAACGCCACACAATTCAACACCATGCTGCTAGCACTTCACAACAACTCATAGGCAGAAGTGACAGCGCATTGGAATCATTCGAGGAATTGTTTTAGCCCTAATTTCTGTTTTCTACAAACTAGGAAAAGCAGAAGAAATCTAAGTTGGAAAATACTTTTTCTAAGCACCAACACTGTATAATTTAGAAAAAAAGAAAATGTCTTATATATATCATGGGAGGGAAGCCAAAGTAATAAATCTCAGATGTTTGAATTCAGCGGTGAGTGATCATTAAAAGTTTCACCATTGACATCAGAGCAGATCAAATTTTGCTCAACAGAACAATCCTCATCATTCCAGGTTCCATCAGATAACATCTCTGAGCAGTACTGCCGTCCATACAGGCTGTTTGGTTGTCCAGAAGCCCAGTTCCTGAACTTCTTCTCATCTTGTTGGTAGAAATCTGAGTCAGACATCGACCACTTCCAGCTGTCATTGTACAGTCCAATCCAGTGTGCCTGAAAAAATAAAATACATTTTAATAAGAAAAGGCAGCTTACAGTGCAAAAACATTAAATACAGAATCTCTTGCACTAGTATGCAGTATTTTAATTATGATTAATGTCCACTACTAACCTCAGTGGAGCAATAAATAAAACTATGGCCCTCTCATTTAGTTCTGTGAAAACATGGTCAGTCTGCCATAGGATAATATAATAACTTCTCCTCTTTGTTAGACAAATTCAACCTAAGAACATGTTAATAGTGACGCTTATGGGAATCGCAGCAGCTTTTGGAGAAAAGCAGATAAAAGAAAAGTGAACATACATCTGTTTTTCCCAGGGACTTTGCTGTACCGTTCAGGGTCTTCATATCCTCCATGTTCTTAATGATGGCCAGGTCTGAGTAATGTTCCCTGCAGTAACTCCAAGATTCATTCCAGCTTTTTCTCTCATTAATGAAGATGTACTGAGTGGAGGAGTTAGCTGCAGAGACAAGCATGTTGATCAGCTGGGTCCAGTTAAAGTGAAGGATTCTTACTTGCAAACTGTTACGGATAGAAACTCAATGACAAAACTATTTTTAATGTGACCTTATAAATGTTGATAAAATTTGATTTAGATGACATGAAAATGGAACCTATTACAACACAGTAGAACAGAATTTTTTTTTATCATTAACTTGAATAATTCACAAGATTTAAAAAAAACAAACCTCTCAAACTTTAACATGATCCCCACTGCAAAAACACAATCTTATTTTTAGCCGAGTTTCTAGAGCTAAGTATCTTAGTTAGTACACTTGAAATAAGACAATTGACTTTTAGAAACTTTCCAGTATGAAATAAGAGCTTATTTTAAATCAATAATTCCTTAATATTGAGTAATAATATCTTCTACAGAATTTTATTTTAACGTGATTAAGTTCTGTTTCTTCTTAAAACATAACCAAACCGTTTTCCTCACTTTGCCAGAATAGTGCAGAAACGCTTGCTTCATAATAAGAAGTTAATTACATACAATAACGGGGAGTTTAATGATAAACACTCAGGGTAAACAGAAACCAGGACGATCGGAGTAAAATTAGTAATCAAGAAATACAATAAGGAAGACTAGAGAACAGCTTGGGCTGTAAATCAGGCGACGGGAAACGAAGCGACTGGCATGATGAGGAAGGAGAATGAAACACTGGAATAGAACAGAAAAAATCCACAGGTCAAGAGGAAAAACAATTCAAAGAGAACAAAAAGGACAAAGAATAAAACTGACAAAGAAATTAACTGACAAGATCTAAGGGAGAAACAAGAAATTATAAAACAGAAACTTTTTACTACCCAAAGATCACAGCACTGAACCTACAGACAAGGAAACCTGGAGACTGAATCATGTCTCACCATTGGAACAGATGAACAGCAACTTTTCATCACAATTCAAGTCATGCCATTTCCCAGAGTATTGAAGGTATGTTGCTGCACAATCCTGTTTATTCCCATTGCTGTTATTGGGCTGATTGCGTCCTGTATCCCAGTATGTAAATGAGGGTTTGCTTCCATCCACCCACTTCCAGGAGTCTCTGTAAAGTCCGATCCAGACGTGCGATGTTGGTATGAGCTCCCTTATCTTCTGGTTCTCTGCCATGTTTCTCACACTGGCCAGGCCTGTGATGTTCTCTGCAGTAGTTCTGAGCTTCAGTCCAGTTCATTCTGGTGGTGATGTAGACAAACTTCACATTTGCTCCTGAAACCCCCCCAAAAAGAATTAAAAATAAAATGTCTATGAACAGTAAAAGAAAAAAGCATTTGCTCACTTATGGATGTGTTTTAATGCAAAATATTGCATTAAAGCACAAAATTAAACCAAACAGATGGTTTAAGTAAAAATAGACCTCAATAATGTAGCAAGGGTCTGATTAGAGAAAAACCAGGAAGACGTTTACCCTGAGGAACCAAAGGACAGTTTCTGAGATTATGACAGAAAATAAGGCATGGAGAAAAACTCAGGGCAACATAAATAAAAGATGTGCCAAGAGTACGAAATGAAGAAATCAGAAAACCGCAAAAGTGTCAGAGGTTGAAAATTAAAAAATGTATGTTATTTCATGGTTATTTAACCTGTAAAACTCTCACCGCTGACATTAGAGCAGATTGAATTCATTTTAGAAGAACAAGAATCGTCATTCCAGTATCCACTGTCATACATCTCTCCACAGTCCTGTTCTCCGTTATAATTGTTTGGCTTCCCGGATGCCCAGTTTGAGAACTCCTTATCATGTTGGTAGAAATCTGAGTCTGACATTGACCAACTCCAACTTTTCACATTATAGAACAATCCAATCCATGCCATCTGAAAACAAAGAAGTTTTCATTACAGAGTAATTTAATATTTTCCTTTCAACTTGAACTTTGAGAAACATTAACATTATGAATTTTATCTCAAACTTAAGATGAAGGATTTTCATCTTAAAGTTCCCTTCCCTGAGCCGGTTCATTTGAACTGTAAAGGCTGAAAGCTAAAACGGTTAGCTACGGCTGGAACACTAACACAGCAAGGCTTTGGGATCAAGAGCGTGTACTTCATGCAGAGCTATGCTAGCTGACCGAGCAGCTCATGTCTTAGTCTCAACAGGATCTGTATGATAAATCACAAGCGTTCAACTTTTATAACTGTACAAAATTCAAAAATGTCTGACAGTACATAAATGTGTATCTCTACATTTACACGTGTGCAACCAGCTTCTCAAATTTACACCTTTCAAACTGTACAAGTAGTAAAACACTCTGCATAAAAATCGGCAAACACTCAAATCACCAGCTGATCGGTCGACACGGATCAATTTTCTCTGCTTTTGACTTGAGACTTTTACCAGACTGGCTTCACCAAATCAGATGATGCGTTCAAGGCCAGTGGAAAAAAAAGGTGGGATATCTGAAAATTACCAGATTTATTGGAAATACAGTATTTTTGACTTTGCCACTTTAGATGTGGCAGCAGTTTATTCTCCATCATGGGACAGACTGCACACACCTACCTGAAACAGCACAGATGAACAGAAGGATGTTGTCCATCTTTGAGTTCCTCTTCTGAAACAGTCTGTGGCTTCAGTAGTTGTTTTACCAGCTTATTTCATGTTAAACAAATTAGTTATTTTCATATTTCCATCTTTAGTTTTCACTAGAACTGTGAACCGGGCTCAATGCAAAGCAGTACGCTTACAACTTCATTAAATTCTTTTTATATCTTGGTACAAGGTGCATTTGTTTTCATTTCTTTGATCAAACACAGAGCAAAACTCTCAAAGATACAACATAAAAATCTTTGACCGATCACAGAAGATGTGTCCAGATTAAAAACATAAAACCATTGCATTGTAGCAAATGGAGACAGAAAACTTGTGTTCCTGAAGCATGAGTCGTGTCAAGAAAACCCGAGATCATCCCACTTCCCCATGCTGGAGATTTTAGTTTAACAGTAACAATACATGAAAATTAAAATTAAAATCAATCACACAAGTGACATCTAGATCCGACGGTAGACTTAAACTTCAATAAAATCAATCAGGTTGTGTGTTTTGTCTCCTGCAAACTTTGCTCTAATTCTACTTCTTTTTCTATCTAATCATAAGAAATCATAGTCAGACAGAGACAGAGTCATGAAACAGGAAGAGCAGGTTTCCTGAAAAAGAGGAAGAAAGTTTCCAGCCTGCAGAATTATAAAAATAGTTGAGACTACTCCTTATTTCAAAGCAAAAAAGTTTTAAAGAATGAAATCAAAACATTTTTGAGTAACTCAATAAGACCCAATGCAAAATACTAATATATTAATATTGTTTTACTTGTAAGAATAAACAACTGTAACTTTGGTATCAAATAATTACAATAATAGATTCTTCTTGGTTTCTGTTCAGAAGAACATCTGTAATAACTCACATTATGATTATAAAAGAGTAATAAGTTATGGTTGTCATAATATTATAAATGAATGCTAAATCAGAGAAGCTAAAGAAGTTATAAATATGATTTTGACATTGAACTTGAGATGGTGTAAAACGTGTAACTGCAATTAAAGATCACTGATGTGTTGGAGGTAGATGGCAGGTGAAAGGTTAAGGGGAAAAGGGAACTAGCGGGAGAGCAGAGATGATCAATGCCTTATTTGGGAACAGATTGTTGAACAACTTAAAATGTTGAGAGAAAAGGTTGCGCAGGCAACGGACGTAGGAGGACCGTTGAGCAACCCTGGGTCAGTAGAACAGACATCAGGACATAATGTCTCCAAGACAGGGATGGACATGAGATCATCTGTCCAATAGTCAGCCAATGAAACAAGCACAGCAACAGCGCCAGCCAATGGAAACGCACCAAATGGGTGGATAAACCCTATAAAAGGTGAGAGCAAAAGAGGAACCTTTGGTTGGATCCTCCAGGCAGCTTGGAGCCAAGATCGAGATGAACAAAGAACTCTGCAGCTGAAGAAAAGCCACAGAGCCAAAGACTGTCCTGCACATGGAGACCAACCGGTCAGACCTGCAACACGTGGCTTCAAATCGCACTTCTCTCATCAGCTGGGTTCAGACCCCGAAGATAAAAGCAAAGACCAAGGCAAAGATGAAGAACTTCCTTCCTTCCATGAGGTCGGCTCGTCTAACTCTCAACGGACCAGAAAGACCGAGACCTGCTGCTCTAAGTCGGAACTCTTCCTGCCAGCACCGAAGGCCTGTGTGACCTCACCATCGATGCAGAGTAGAAAGCTCATCAGACCTACAGAGATCCCTGCCTTCAACAATCAACCTCCTCCTCCTGCTGCAACACCTTCATCATCATCAGGCCAGTTCTGGGGTTCAAAACGCCATTCTCCATCCGTCTCTCTTAAAGGTTCCCTTTTAGTTCTCAGTGTTAGGGAAAGATAGGCTAGATGATTGATTTTACTTATTTGATTATTTCTGCTACTGAATTCAGCTGTACTGACCCTTGCAAAACTGCCTTGCTAATAAAATATTTAGCATAAAGAAAATCCAAAAGATGTTGTGAATATTCAATTAATGAGTCACCTCAAAGTTCTTTGATGGTAGTAAAATAGCTATGATATTTGATTCTGGGGAAGAAAAAGTAGGAAATGTTTTATTGGTTGCATTTAGCCCAAAACTATATGTTAAACAACATCCTGGGGACTCGAGTCACTAAAACCAACCTGGTTCAGTAACCAGTTGTAATAAAGAGCGACCGTTAACAGGTGTGCTCTGGGAAACTAGTTGGCTGCAGGCTGATCAGTCTGGCTAATTCACAGGGGGAAGAAGGGTGGGACACCTGGATGGAGGCCGTCAGAAACCAGGCGAATCTTTTCTCGAAACCAGCTTAAACAGAGTTTACTTCAGTTCTGGACAGGATAAATCCCAGCAGATTTAGGAAACTCAGTTTACCCGTTAGACAGAGAGCTGGTAGCAGATCTCCCCTCTCAGAAGAGGAAGTAGAGAGAGTAGAGGGGGACAGGAAGGGGGATGTTGCAACAACAACACCTGGAACTGAGCCATCAGAACCGACCCAGAACCCCAACCCCATCCCTGTGTGTTTGTCCAGCGGCAGCACGCTGATCACGGTGACCGGAACCAACCTGCAGACCATCCAGGAACCAAAGGTCAGGGCCAAGTACGGCGGCGTGGAGACCAGCAACGTAAGACACCGGCTGGAGCTCCACCTCCTCTTCATCGTTCTTCCTCTTCGTCCTCTTCATCCTCCTCTTCCTCTGCAGTACTGCACCGTGGTCAACGACAGCACCATGACCTGCCTGGCTCCCGGCCTCGTCTACAACAAGCCCGACCCGCCAGAGGGGGCGCTGCGGCCCGACGAGTTCGGCTTCATTTTGGACCAGGTACCGGCTGGGTTCTGATATGGTTCCGACCGGGTTGTCACCGGGTTGGGACCCAGTTCCAACCAGGTTCTGTGTGTGGACTCCATGCCAGCTCTCTCTCTCCTCCACCTGTCCAGGTGTCGTCTCTGCTGGTCCTGAACGCCACCCCTTTCACCCACTACCCCAACCCGACCTTCGACCCACTCGGCCCCGCTGGGATCCTGGAGGTCAAGCCGGGCTCCCCCATCATCTTGAAGGTCAGAGGTCACGGGGTCGACGCGCGAGGCGTGGCAGGGCTTACCTGCGGCTCACCAGGTGTGTTCTGGTTCCAGGGAAAGAACCTGATCCCAGCGGCGCCCGGCAACGCCCGGCTGAACTACACCGTCCTCATCGGAGAATCGCCCTGCCTGCTCACCGTCTCCGAGAACCAGCTGCTCTGCGACTCGCCGGACCTGACCGGGGAGCAGAGGGTCGCGGTGAGTCCTGACTGGTTCTGATCCGTCCGCCCAGGACGAGGACCGGCTGTCCTCACACAGTGCGGTTCCGTCCGGACGGGCCCATCTGGAACTTTTGGGAACATTCCCGACGCGTCGCAGGTCCAGTTGGGACCAGTTCTCTTTGAACTGGGACCGGTTCCTCACGACTCCTGCTGGTTTCCTTCTGTGGCACTGGGACCAGTTTGGAGCTCCGGGATGAAGATCTGCAGACGCTAATCAATCATCATCATCATCACGGCTTCCCATATTTACACAAATGCTCCACATTGAGTTTACTCTGAAACGTCGCGCCACATCAGATACTCTGCCACGCAAAATCTCTGAGTGAACACTTCACACAGTCAGGACCGACCCGCAGCATGAAGCAGGTCGGTCCTTCATCGGAGGCAGAAGAGGAGGGAGCAGTAAAGGTGAAAGTCATTAGCTGCAGCCACAAGTGAGGCTAATTGGAGCTAATTAACATAATTGGGGCTATTTGGAGCTAATGAACGTAATTGGAGCTAATGAAGCTAATTGAGGCTATTTGGAGCTAATGAAGCTAATTGGAGCTAATGAAGCTAATTGGAGCTAATGAAGCTAATTGAGGCTATTTGGAGCTAATGAAGCTAATTGGGGCTAATGAAGCTAATTGACACTATTTAGAGTTAATAAATTTAATTGCAGCTAATTGGAGTTAATGAAGCTAACTGGGGCTAAAGAAGCTAATTGGGGCTATTTGGAGCTAATGAATTTAATCGGAGCTAATTGGAGTTAATGAATCTAATTAGAGCCATTGAAGCTAATTGGGGCTATTTGGAGCTAATGAATTTAATTGGAGCTAATTGGAGTTAATGAAGCTAACTGGGGCTAATAAAGCTAATTGGGGATATTTGAAGTTAATGAATTTAATTGGAGCTTATTGGAGTTAATGAAACTCATTTGACCTAAAGAAGCTAATTGAGGCTATTTGGAGCTAATGAAGCTAATTGGGGCTAATAAAGCTAATTGAGGCTATTTGGAGCTAATGAAGCTAATTGGGGCTATTTGGAGCTAATGAATTTAATCGGAGCTAATTGGAGTTAATGAATCTAATTAGAGCCAATTAAGCTAATTGGTGCTAATGAAGCTAATTGGGGCTATTTGGAGCTAATGAAGCTAATTGGGGCTATTTGGAGCTAGTGAAGCCAATTGGGGCTAATGAAGCTAATTGGAGCTATTTGGAGCTAATGACGCTAATTGGGGCTATTTGGTGTTAATTGGAGCTAATTGGAGCTATTTGGAGCTTATGAAGCTAATTGGAGCTAATTGGTGCTAATGATGCTAAATCGAGCTAATGTAGCTATTTGCTGTGATGTCATAACCTCACCAGATGAATTCTCCATCAGACGACAGAACGCAGTTTCAACGTCTCAATAAGATCCAGAAAACCACTAGAGTTATTATAGAGCTGCAGATTCCAGATTGTGAAGCTGAAATCAGGCTTCGCTGGCAGCAATTGATACATTATTAACATCATCAATTATTAGACATCAGAGCGCCGTTATTAATTCATCAGTTTGTTCAAACTGGATCAATATTTACTCTGCAAACAGGAAAGACTTTAATCAGAGCTGAGATGAAGACTCACCTGAACACCAGCAGGAGCGCAGTGTGTGTGTGTGTGTGTGTGTGTTTTATAAACTGTAAAATCATCAATCTTTCATAAGTCATTAATTATATGAATATTTATGTTTAATTTTTTATCCAAACAGAATTTAATAGCATGTTTATATTTTGTTCTATTTATTGTTTTTAATCTTGTTTCTTTTCGTCTCATTTCTGCATGAGTGATTTTTTTTACAGTTATTAGCCGAACGTAACATAACTAAGAAATATACTTATGGGTATAATAATAATAACACATGAATGTAATGCATTATATGTACATGTATGTATGTGTATCATATGGTAATATATAGACGTACATATTAATCAATATATATTATTAATACTTTGATTGAACAAAATTATGTTTAAAAACATAATTTGTGATGGCACAGGGGTTAAGCGCAGTGCACACATGGAGGCCTCAGTTATCGACCGTCGCAGGTTCGATTCCCGGCCTGGTGACCTTTGCTGCGCGTCTCTCATTACCCTCTTTCCTGTCAATTCACTATCAAATAAAGGCTACTTGAGCCAATAAAAAGAGAAGACATTTATTTAAAATATTTCCATAAAATGAACTTAAGGCCTTTTTCTTTCAGCTGAACCTCTGGTCACATGACACTTGGCCCTAACCTGCTTGTCCTCTTGTAGATCCAGGTGGGCGGTCTGGAGTACTTCCCGGGAATTCTCCACATTTACTCCGACAACACGCTGACGCTGCCCGCCATCATCGGCATCGGAGCGGGCGGCGGCGTTCTGCTCATCGCCATCATCGCCGTGCTCATCGCCTACAAGAGGAAGACCCGAGACGCCGACCGGACGCTGAAGCGCCTGCAGCTGCAGATGGACAACTTGGAGAGCCGGGTGGCGCTAGAGTGCAAAGAGGGTGGGTGGTCGCTTGGCTCCATTGCCCTCGGTCTGCTCGTGATTATAACTTCCTATTTGTCCCGCAGCCTTCGCCGAGCTGCAAACCGACATCCAGGAGCTGACCAACGACATGGACGGAGTCAAGATCCCCTTCCTGGAGTATCGGACCTACACCATGAGGGTCATGTTCCCCGGCATAGAGGAGCACCCGGTGTTAAAGGAACTCGACGTACGTACGACCGCCGGTTCGGCCCAAACCCACGCTTCGGCCGAGCCTCGGACCTCAGACGGTCCCGACATGAACCCGGCCGGTAACAGTTCTCTCTCCCTGCAGTCTCCTGCCAACGTGGAGAAAGCTCTGCGTCTCTTCAGCCAGCTGCTCAACAACAAGATGTTCCTGCTCAGCTTCATCCACACGCTGGAGGCCCAGAGGTCCTTCTCCATGCGGGACCGAGGGAACGTCGCCTCCCTGCTGATGGCCGCTCTGCAGGTACCAACCCGAAAGTCTGGGACCGGCCCAAAGACCTGATGCCGCCCCAAAGTTCTGAGGCCGCACCAAAGGCCTGGGTCTGGCTCTGCTTAGAGTTGAAATAAATTCTAATTATCAATTCAGATTCTTCTTTATTCTGCTTTGCTTCCATCTCTGTGCCACAATCTGCAGAGGTCTCATGTCGCCCCTAACAAGATAACGCCCTGGTGGTTGCTCATATGGCCCATATCAGAAACCACCACTGTCTGAACCATTAAACACAGCAATCATGACAACGCACTAACGGTAAACAGTCAACTATGAACACTGTCCAAGGAGCAACTAGCAAGAAATAACCAGGCACAAGGAGACCTGTGACTGTTGTCTCTCTGTCTCCTCCTGCATGAAACCAGGCAGCGATAGGTGACGAAAATAATCAAAGAGCAATGAACATTCTCTTTGTGTGATCTTACGTTGTTTTATTTTATTTATTCAATGATTAAATAAATATATATTTTTAATAAAATAGAATAATAATAGCTACTGCAGAGTACCAGAGCATTACAAAAACAAAGAACGGTCCTCAGTGAGACTCCAGTTCTATCGTTCACAGTAAAGAGCCGTTCAGAAGAATCGGCTCGTTCATGAACGTCACATCACTATATTGCAGACTTTGTCACAGCATCGTCGCACATGTGCAACACGTCAGTCAACAACAAGTGCAGTAAGTGGCAGCATTTATCATGCAACATATGTACAGCTAGCTTTAGCTTCGCTAGCATCACCTCAAAGAGCTCAACTTTCTTTTCAGCTTCTTTTCTAACTGACGATAAAAGTTGGACATAGTCCCACTGTCTCTGAAAGCGAAGCGCTGCTGAATTTACACGTCATTATATGCTGTCTTATGATTTATGTAGGGAAATTTATTCCAGACGATTAGACGGACATCTTGTCTCAGAGCGCCGCGAGCGAGTTAAAGGGGAGGCGGAAACACAAACACGTAATTAGTAAGTCGCTTTATTGCTTGGCGCAATGTATGTTTTGCATCCAGTGAAAACAAAGATGTTGACAAATAAACTGGACAATATGGTGGCAATTGAGTGACATTTCCACAGTTTTGAAGTAAACTGTCCTCAACGACCGAGACCATCAAGACGTAGTCTCGAGGCCAAGACCGGTTTCAGGTACTACAACACTAGCTGATCCACAGAGGACCGAACGCAGAACCCTGAGGGACACTGTACATAATTCAGTCCCAGACTATGATTCTGACCTGTGACCTCCGACCTGTTTCCTCAGGGTCGGATGGAGTACGCCACAGTGGTGCTGAAGCAGCTGCTGGCAGATCTGATAGAGAAGAACCTGGAGAACCGGAACCACCCCAAGCTGCTCCTCAGGAGGTTCGCTCTGGCGCCCACAGCACCACACCAAGTCTGTTCCTATGTGACCTTTGACCTCTGTCTGTTTAGAACAGAGTCTGTTGCTGAGAAGATGCTGACCAACTGGTTCACCTTCCTGCTGCATCGCTTCCTGAAGGTAACCCCCCCCCCTCCCCCGGGCTGCCGGCCAATCAGATCACTGTGGAGGACGAGCAGAGGAGAGTTGGACGCTGATGGGCCTGTGACCCCCACCCCGTATGTCTTCCCTCCCCGCTTTGTCCCCCCAGGAGTGCGCCGGGGAGCCGCTCTTCATGCTCTACTGCGCCATCAAGCAGCAGATGGAGAAAGGGCCGATCGACGCCATCACCGGAGAGGCGCGCTATTCTCTGAGCGAAGACAAGCTGATCCGGCAGCAGATTGACTACAAGCAGCTGGTAAAGGTTCTGGTTCTGGTTCCCATTGGAGCTGAGGGTCCACCTTTTAGAACCGAACCTTTGAACCTCAATAGTTTTACTGTTTACTGAGTCCGGCCTGGATCGCTGAGCCGTTTCCATAGCAACGGGTTTCCCATTAGGGTTAGGAGCAGACTGAAGGTTCATTGCTTCTGGATTAACGAGGAACCGGTACAGAACCGATCCAGAACTGATCTGGAACCGACCCGGAAATCGGCAGAAAGACAGGAGCTCACCAAAGAAAACAGGTGTTCAGAACCGAGCGGGTCGCGGGTCGGTTCTCTCGGTAGTCAGGGTCCGGAGGGTGCGGTCTTCGGTTGTCCTGGTTCCGTTCCTAGTTGATGTATTTTGGATATTTAAAATGTTTTCCAGTTCAATGATCTTCAGAACGCTGAGAGGATTTTCTCTTTAGCATATTATCATTTATCGCAATGAATCCTGGGAAAATTTACTATCCAGATAGACGCGCTGTCAGGTCTGCCTGATTCAGAGCCTTCGATAGTCTGCTGGTCCAATCAGAACCTAGAACACATTACTCTGAAACGTTGCATGACTCCCCGTGATCCCGTCACTGGTTCTGACCCGGCATTCTGGTTTCGGAGCCCAAAGGGAACCTTAAACCAGAACCCAGTCCTCTCTGGTTACTGATCCCAGATCTGGGACAGAACTGGGTCAGAACTGAGTAAGACATCAGGCTGGGGTCCCACTGGGCTCCTTAACTGGACCTTTAGAGTTTCCAGAACATCTGGAGCAGGAGTTTTGTAGAAACGAAGCGTCTCTTCCTCAGACGCTGATGTGCATCCCTCCGGAGGGCGAAGCCGGAACCGAGGTACCGGTGAAGGTTCTGAACTGTGACACGGTGACCCAGGTCAAAGACAAGCTGCTGGACGCCGTCTACAAAGGAATCCCGTTCTCCCAGCGACCGCAGGCCGACGACATGGACCTCGGTACCGCACCGCCTCGCAGCCCGGTTCTGGTGGCCCCATCTGACCTGTTCTGACCCGTTCTGTTAACGGTTCTGTGTTCTCAGAGTGGCGGCAGGGCCGGCTGACCCGGATCATCCTGCAGGACGAAGACGTAACAACCAAGATAGAGAGTGACTGGAAAAGGCTGAACACATTGGCTCACTACCAGGTACGGAACCCGGCCCACCAGAACCGGGTCAGAGGATAGTACTGCTACATGCTGTGCCGAGTTAAAGAGAACCAGGTCCAGATCAGGTCCTGTTCTTGCTCAGAAAATCTTGTTGGTGGAAACGGGCCTGTGAAGCGGGTCGCTAACTGATGTGTGGTTCTGGTTGCTAGGTAACAGACGGCTCGCTGGTGGCACTGGTCCAGAAGCAGGTTTCTGCCTACAACATCGCCAACTCCTTCACCTTCACCAGATCCCTCAGCAGATACGGTGAGCCGGACCGGTCGCTGCAGTCGGGTTTAACGGGTCGGCTTCAGCTACCAAGTCCAGATCCAGGACTTCTGCCTCATCAGTCCTTAAAACCAGCTGAATGCTTCCAGACTGATTGTAGTTTTATTTATGTCGCCATAAATATTTTGGCTCTCATCTGTTCGTCTCCGCCATCAGAGTCCTTACTGCGGACGTCCAGCAGTCCCGACAGCCTGAGATCCAGAGCTCCAATGATCACCCCAGACCAGGAGACAGGTACTGCAGAAACATCCGAGATCATCATGGAGTAGACCGGGGTGTTTGTAGGATCCAGGTCTGACTCAGTAGAGATCCGGATTGGCCTCTGGTGACGCCCATCATTGTCTGTTTGCAGGAACTAAACTTTGGCACCTGGTGAAGAACCACGAGCACAGCGACCAGAGAGAAGGAGACCGGGGCAGCAAGATGGTCTCTGAGATCTACCTGACCAGACTGCTGGCCACCAAGGTAACGCTGTAAGACATGATCATCAGGGTTTGCGTAAGATCCAGAGTTAGGATTAGAGAAGAGTTCTTGGCTCTTTTGCAGAAGCTATGCCACATAGTCGGAAAGTCTCGGCAAAGACATGCAGTGGAGTCTCTGGTCCCACTGGAACGAGTCGGACCCAGGAATCTCCACTGAGATTATTTGGGCTGGTTGTGGCTCAGGATCCACCTGAGATGTTCCAGTTCAGGAAAACAAAAAGAAGGGATCAAGAAGATGGGTAGACTGTGGTCCAACTGTTGATCGCTCTGCAAGCTGTAGATGCTTCATCTGATTTGTCTTTTAGAACTCGGATTTGATTTACTTAAGGGTTCCTGTCGTTATTGAAAAGAACAGATGGTTAGGCAGAAGCTTTCCGAAAAACCCACCAAAGCACAAAAAATGCCCGGGTATCTGTGTTCATTTTTATGTTTTTTTCTTGGTCTGTTAGATTTATTTTTGACTTTTGATTTCAAATATTTCATCATCGTTCTGACTCTTCAATTATACATTGGTCTTTCCACCACCAGGGGACGCTGCAGAAGTTTGTGGACGACCTTTTTGAGACCGTGTTCAGCACAGCCCATCGCGGCTCTGCACTGCCGTTGGCGATTAAATACATGTTCGACTTTTTGGACGAGCAGGCCGACAAACGGTCAATCACCGACCCAGATGTCCGGCACACCTGGAAGAGCAACTGGTGAGCCAAGACTCCATGAATTTTGTCCCTGGACATCTTCCTAGGATCTGTCTGAGTAAGCCTCCTCTGTGCGGTGTGCAGTCTTCCTCTCAGGTTCTGGGTCAACGTCATTAAGAATCCACAGTTCGTCTTCGACATCCATAAGAGCAGCATCACAGACGCCTGCCTGTCGGTGGTGGCCCAGACCTTCATGGACTCGTGCTCGACGTCCGAACATCGACTCGGCAAAGACTCGCCGTCCAACAAGCTGCTCTATGCTAAAGACATCCCCAACTACAAAAGCTGGGTGGAGAGGTAGAAAAGCAGTTACCTTGGTCGTCTCTGTCTCTGGGCTTTTCACATGTTAATGTTTCACAGCTTCGCAGCCCAAACTTTAGAAACAACATTGTCTCTGTACAGCTTTACTTTCACAATCAGCCTTTTTTGTTGTTGTACAAAGAAGCACAATCAAGTATGTTTGAGTACAGCTCATCCAAAGAACAAAAACAGACAAACAAAATAAGACATGGGTAGACAGGTTCCCGAGGCTGCAGCCCTTTCATTAGGCCAGAATAATAATCCTGCTGGACAAACACCCGGTCCACGTCCCCCTGTGAGTCCACCCTGCTTCCAGCTGCATGGCTCCCATCGGACCAACTGCGCTGAAAGACCAGCTGACCAGATCCATAATTTACAATTTGGAGGACATGCAAAGAGATGCCCTGAAAAAGATAACAAAGAGCAAAAGCAGCACAGATGGGGGAGGCAGGAGAGAGAAAAGTGCCCACCTTCACCGGGGGCAAGAAGAGACTTTGAGACTTGTTTCTGCAGTTTTTCAGATCAGATTTCAAACCATAGTGGTCTAATATTTGGAAGCTGCTGATTTGCTCTCATTGTTGGGTTTTTGTAGATTTCATTGGAAAATGTGGCTTCTTTTTTTTTAGAACTTACACTTTTATTATTTTTACAGAGCAAATATACAGCAATACATCAGTGGTACATAACACAAGTGTTGACAATATGAAGTTTTCCATAAAATAAACATCTTAGCATAATATCTTACGACCTCAGCATCTCATTTGTAGACTCATCACTATACAACCCTAAAATAAGGAAACACTTTGGACAGGATAGCTAAACACCAAATGCCAAAAGACAAACCTGTTGGGTTCATTTACACCAATAGAGCTGCTGCAGGCTAGAGTGTTTTTTGAAGTCTTAATGAGTAAGTTATCTTTTCCATTTTATACAATTCCCTTACTTTTTGAACCCATAAGTCGTAGGAAGGTGGCTCCAATTGCATCCACCTGATTGTATTACATTTCAGAGCTGCTGTAAAAAGGATATTTAACAGATATACTTTGGCCCGTCCTTGCAAACCATCTGGTACAATACCAAGCAATGCAACTGTAATATCTTTTGGTTTAACCTCTGGGAAGATACAGTTTATAGCTCTATACACCTCATCCCAAAAGTTTTGTAGTTTGGGGCATGACCAAAATGTGTGTATGGTTGGTAACCGCTGAGCCACAGTTTCTCCAACACAAGCTTGGTAACTTTAGGATCAATCTTAGCAACTACATCTGGGGTCCTGAAATATCTGCTAATAATTTTCCATTTAAATTCCCGCCACGTATTTGAGTTTGTAACTCGATGTGCCTCAGTCCAGACTCCCTCCCATGTTTCGTCAGAAATTATTTTGGCGTCTCTGCCTCCCGTCTTTGTTTTGTCCAAGTGGGTTTATTAAGGTTCATTGACAGAAATACACTATACAACTTATCTATCAATTTTTTATCCCCTGACCCTTTCTGGAAATGGATTAGGAGGTTTTCTATTGGTGTGGGATTTAGTACTCTTTCCCAGTCCCTTTGTCCAGACGAAAAAGAAAATGTGACTTTTTATAAGAAATTCTAATACTTTCAGAAACTCAAAACAGACCCGTTTTATTATTGGTCCAAAATCCTCAAAGGCATTGGAAAAGTCTAAAATCCATTTGGCTGAACAGATCCGGATTGTTCAGTCCAGAACCAGAAGCTGGTGTTTTGGTCCCGGATGGGTCTCACCTGTCTGTCTGTCTGTCATGAAGGTACTACAGGGACATCTCCAAGATGCCCAGCATCAGCGATCAGGACATGGACGCCTACCTGGTGGAGCAGTCCCGTCTGCATGGCAACGAGTTCAACACACTGAGCGCGCTCAATGAGCTCTACTTCTACATCAACAAGTACAAGGAAGAGGTGAGGCTGTTCTTTCCTTCTCCTGCAGTTCTTGGTTTCCTGAAAGACTTCAGTTTGGTCCTCATTCCATGATTGTATTTTCCAAAAAGAAAGATGTAGAGGCCTTTGGTCTCCTGCCAAACGTCCTTAAAGAGGCTGATGTGTGACCTCCAGCAGAAAGACGTGAGTTTGGGAACGTGTGGAGCTCCTCAGGGTGGCATACTTGGGTCCGTTCCGCTCTGTGTTCACAGCTCAGGACTTTCCTGCAGGCTTTTCCTGCTTTCATCCACAGGAAATATCAAGGCAGTCTCCAGAAGGACCAGTTTGGATGTTTTTATCTGCTTCTGGTTCTGGATATTTTAGAAGCTGAGTTTCAACTAGTTTTCTATTTTTGAAAAGATAGTGAATATTTTAACAACTAAAGGCTGTTATACATTACTTTATATCTAAATGATGTCCAGTTTTCTTCACTGGGCCTCAGAGTTCAAGTAATCAGGATTTTCATCTAGCTTTAAATGAGGCTTTTAAACCGGGTCAAACAGAACCAGAACTGACTCTGATGCCTCCTTGGTCCACCATGTTGGACCCTCTAACCCTCCGTCTCTCTGCGTCTCCAGATCCTGACGGCGTTGGACCGGGACGGTTACTGTCGGAAACACAAGCTGAGACACAAACTGGATCAAGCCATCAACCTGATGTCCGGCAGCAGCTGAGAGCCGGCGCCGGACCGATGAGGGGGCGGGGCTTGGGAGGGATGAGGTTCTGCTGAACAGCCGGACCGGACCGAATCACCAGCAGTCAATCTGTCAATTGATTTATTGGTCAGATGGATTGACTGGACCCAGAACCCAGCGGAGCAGAACTTTTCCTGAGACTCATGGAGCCAACCGGACCTCAACGGGTTCTACAGCAGAACCGGGGCGGTTTGGATCGGAACCGCTACAGACTGAGCTCAGAATGTAAAGTGAAGAGTAACAGAAGCCCGTCCCGGCCCTCCAGATCAGAACCGGGGTTCATCTGGACCTCTCAACGATCCGGTTCTGATCCAGAACATGTATCGGATTCTGGACAGTTTGAAGCTTTAATGAAGGAGGCGGAGCCAAAACGAACATCAGGTGTCGGTTCTGTTCCGGTTCTGTGAACAATCAGCGCAGCACACTGAGCCCGATCCGTTCGGACCCAACGCTCCCTGGCCCCGCCCCCAGCTCCTCATTGGTCAGTCCGCTGGCCGGGAGAACGCACTGCCCGACCAACCAGACTGTGGACAGAACCTCTGAATACATTCCAGCACAGCGACACCGTCCGGGTCAGAACCAGAACCACCTGGGATCTGGACCCGATCCGGACTGGACACACAGCCATGCTAACGGCGCCGATGGGAAAATACTGTGCAGAGCTACAAACCTAGTGCCATGCAAAGACCGGATCAGAACTCCCTCAGGACTGGACCGGACTTGGACCAAATCCGGTCCAGAACCAAGACAGTGGAGCTGAACCGGGCCGGACTCCTAGAACTTTTGAGACTCGTGGCCATAATTGTAAAGAAGAAAAAAATGAAGCTCAAATGATAAAATCTAAAAAATGTTCAAATGTAATCAGAACCTTTTGGACTTTACCGACCAGAACTTGTATAAAGCTGAACATTACACCTGAGTCTGACGGTACCGACGGGCCCAGAACTCTGCAGACCGGCCCGGACCGAGCCACAACAATCCTGCTCTGCAGATCCAAACAGGCTTTTTGGTACTTTTTTAACAAGCGGAACCGGAGCTCAGCCGGTTTGATGGCTCGGTCCGAGGATCGGGTTTGGACCGCCTGAGACTCGGCAGGAGACACTCCATCTGTGTTCTGGAACATTGACACATCACAGCACTGGTTCTGGCCCGCTCAGAGGTCCGGTTGCTCTCCGATGTCAGATAGCACAGCTGGTTCTACCAGAATCTGGTTCCGGTTCTGTTCCAGTTGAATCGTTTCCACTAGGGTCCAGAAACCCAGTGGACTTCCTCCCTTCAGGTCCGGTTCCACATCGAGTTTCAGAACCGATGTTTAATTTATTATAATAATAAATGTTGGAGTTTAAGTTCGTTTGCAGCAGCTGCTGCCACCTGGTGGTCGGGTTGGGAACAGCCGCTGCAGACGGCTACCGGTGGAGCCGGTGACCTCTGGATGACCTCTGACCTCTGCGGGGCCATAGCCTCCAGGTGCTTGGTGTGAAATGTTGCAGCTCGGCTGAATCTGTTTGGGCCCAAAAGGACCAGATGGAGGGCGGGTTCTGCGTTGTGTCGGTAGCAGAGGTCGGGTTCTGAAGCCACTAGCGTACCAGCACCACTGTTCGCCTCCCACTGGGTGTCTGAGCAGACCAGACCAGCCAATCACTGATCAGATCTGCAGCTCCGCCCACTTCCTGTTCTTCTCCGCCTAAACCAGCAAATCTGAGAACAGATCCACAGCTGAAGACCTGATGGAGGAAAGGAGGATGAACGGATGGATGGATGCAGCTTCTCAGAGATCTTCCTCCACCAAACTTCTCCGCTTCCTGCTGAACTTCATGAAGGAAACGTTCTTTCTCCTTGGTAATGAGCTAACCAATCATGAGCATCTTTTCATAAGCAGATTTCAAAGCAGATCAGTGATTCGCTGGGATTCCAATGTGGGAGGGCTGTGTCTAATTCCTGGAGTATCTGGTACTGGCCCGGGCCAGTACCGGGCCTCTGCTGAATGGGATGGCGGACGTTTAATCCAGGTTTTCTAAAACCTAGAGGACTGGAGCAGGTGGCTCCTAGCCTAGACTCCAGGAATTAGACCCGGCCCGAGCCACACAGACACACGGTGGTGGGATATTTATTATTTTAATTTATTTTTGTGATGGATTTTATTTATTGTGGGAGGACGGAGACGTTTGTCAGCAGCGATCTCGTGTCCCACCTGGGGGACGGACCGCCATCACGTCCAGAACCGCTCCGGACTCTTCGTCCTGACGAAGAGGAGGGTGGAGCCAGCAGAGGGGATCCGAACACCTGAGCAGACCTTACCTGGTGTCTCGGGTCAGGGGAGGGTCAAGAGGCGCAGCTTTCAGGCTCCGCCCCCTCCTCTGCTCCAGCACTGCCTTTGATTGGTCGATTTCCCTCAGGTGAACTCTGACATCAGAAGCTCCTCCTCTCCTGTTTCAGCCAGCTGACCTGGCTGCTGTGACGCCATCGATCAGGTAATGTAGTTCTAGTACCTGATTGGCCGCCTGCGGGTCACAGCGCCACCATCAGGCCATCCATCGCGCCTCCTGGGAATGTCTTTATTCCCCGAGGCGCAGCCAAGTCCAGGAAGTAGTCGGGGCCCATCTTTGGTTCCATTCGCCATTGCCTTGTTTTTCTTGTGGTCTTGCTGATTCGAACGTCGATGCCTCGTAATGGCCGCCGTCTGTTTTTCTATCATTGCCTTCTGCTCAGTTTGTATATTTGTGTGATTTCACTAAATGTAAAGAAGAAAACTTGTCTGGTTGTTTCTGTTCTTAGAAGATCATATGACTTTAGCCCCTCCCACCAAGGGCTCTGGCTAATTAATGGAGACCAATGCTGTCCATTAACTAGCCAGTACCGCTGGTTGTTCAGCAGTTTTTAAGGTCCGGGTTCTGGAGGCAGAAGAACTGCATTGAGACAAAGCTTTTGGTCTGTATTTGAGAACCGGTCCTGTTTGGACCTCCTGTCCACCAGAACCTGCAGTCAGTCTAACCGGGTCACAGAACCCTGGACTTTACCCGACCCAGTTATAGTTCTGATGCCTTCCCAGTTGAAAGAATTTTTCCAGATTTTCTCCAGAATATTCAGCTCAGGGTGATGATGGTTCTGACCCAGTGGAATATCCAGAACTTTCTGGATTTATTTCTGCTACCAATCCGTCGTCTTTAGGTTTTCCTGCTGCAGCGTTTCTGAAGCTGCACTTTGACTCCAGCTCAGTCCGGCGAACTTTAACACGACGACACATTTCCATTTCCTGCGCTGTTGTTTATGCTTTGTTGTTGCCTGAGGTGTGTTTTACAACGTTGTCCTCTTGCTGAAACTCGTCGCACATGTCCAAGACGCAGGAGGAAAGCACATTTCTTTAGAAAGAAAAATGACAAAAATAGTAAGACTAAGGAACTTTAGTGATTTGCGGATTGGGACCCGTTGGTTTGCTGAAGGGATCAGAGGCATTGCTGCATTCAGGTTGTCAAAAGGAACAATTTGCTCCTCGACTTTGTTCAAGGTTTTTAAAGCTTAAGCCTCCAGATCTCAGATTTTAGTCATCGCTTTTTCAAAAGGACGATGCAAACTTGGAATGTAACGGTGACCCGACGTTCTGACATCCATCTGATGAAGAACGTCCCAGAAAAGCTTTTTCCTCTCACTTTGCTCCATCCAACGTCACAGAGCCACAAATACAGCTGTGTGAGCGCACACACACCCCCACACACACACTCAGCCACTCTCCCAAATTAACTGTTAATCATAAACGATAAGAAGAGCTGAGTCATGCGACTCCTCATCTTTGCTACTCTCACACACACATACACACACATTGTGCTGAATTTCTCTTTTCCGCTGTCAGCATGTTTTATTTTCTGCTGATGTTTGTGAGTCCAGATTATTTTATTTCGACTCCGGAGCGTCTCTGGATCAGACGGATTGTTCTGTCGGTGATTATGGCTCGTGTCCTGCTGGAGGTCAGCAGCGTTCGCTGAGGTTGACCTGAGCAGCAACATCAGCCGATGGTCAACTTTCAGCTGGCAACACGGCAACCACAGAGTTGAACTCATGCTAAATGATAGAGCCCTCAAACTGGACCGGCTCTGAAAGTCCAAGTTTAAAGGTGATTTATTGCAGCACCAGAAACTCAACATGAGCATTAAGGTTTGAAACTATAATATTTATTCATTTTCATTATAAAACCAGCAAAGAAACTGGATGAAAACTAAAACGTGTTTTATAGTTCAGCAAATTACTGTAAACATTAGCATGCTAATTCATTAGCATGCTAACTTCTCAGGCTGGATGTTTTCCAAATTTCCCATCAGCCACTTCAATTTCAGGGTGATGGCCATTTTTCAAGATGGCCACCGTTCTTGAGCTTTTTAAACCAAATATAGAAATATGTTCTCACTGAGGCTCTTTAAAAGTGTATATATTTGACATTTGTGACCAGTAGTAGTCTAACTGGTTAGCTGTACACACCACTGGTAATAACTACTGCTGATTTTATAGCTAACGTGTATTCTCCAGTACAACCATGGCAGCCATTTTGAGAAATGTCCATCAGAAAAAGAAAACACAATATCAAGAAAATAAATATTTCTATGTTTCAAACAGAACTTTAAGCACTGATTGACAACTGGATGATTTTCTGTAAAGTACCCGAGACGATAAACTGAACTGAATTATGTGAACTTGGTGCTGATGGGCCTGAATTTTCCCACTGTGGACAGAAAAGGACATTTGTTTTTTTAACCTTCCTCCTCCGGTTCTGTCTGGGTTTGGGTCCAACCGGATCATCGTGACCGGTTTTTCTCCAGGTTCTGGTCCAGATCAGTCCTGGCTTGGTCAAGCCAGCAGGGAACAGATATTAAAAATGGTCGTCATGGGAGAATCCCTTTAAGCCGGAGGACCATGCTGGTTTCACCGGGTTCTTCCCAGTAAGAGGAGTTTCTCCTCCGTAGCGTCTCTTTCCTCTCAGATCTTCAGAGTCGGCCTGGGATTCCTGACGTCCTACCCAGGGATTAGACCCAGCCCTTAATGGAGTCCCTCAGAAACAACCAAACTGAAATTCCGTTTGTTCTTATTTGCATTCCGAGAGCTGACTGTTAGAGACTCTGCTCATCTCCACACAGCTAAGGGGTCCCCAAACTCGGTCCTGGAGGGCCGGCACCCTGCATGTTTTAGTTCTCTCCCTGGTTTAACGCACCTGGATCAAATGATGGCTCGTTAGGAGGCCTAAGAAGAACACTGACATGCTGAAAAAGTTGTTGGTACGACCAGGGAGAGAATTAAAACGTGCAGGATGCCGGCCCTCGAGGACCGAGTTTGGGGACCCCTATTGGACCCGTCTATTCTCAGATGACAAACCAAATCAACCGACATCCCTGCAGGCGCTTCTGCGATGAGACTCAGCGATGGAAGAAAGAAAGTAAATAATTTTAATCTGACATGGAGTGTAAAAAGCTAATTCAGAAGAAAAAAACTAAGTGCACCCGTTGATGAAGCAGATTGGAGAATCTGATCGCTAGGAACTCTGGGATGCATCTAAAACCTGGATTAGACTCAGTTAGCATCCAACAACAGGTGTCCTAACTATCTGTGCTACCCATCGATCCGTCCTACCTTGTGATGCTACGTCACAATCTGCTGACTCAGCAGATTCTCATCATCCTACCTGTGGAAGTTTCGTTTCGTCTGTTTTATTTTGTGGAAGATTAAGGTAAGTTTGTTTAATTTATTTAATTTACACCTGGCTTTATGTACTTGAACATATTTTAGTTGAATTACACTGTTTTTATGAAACTTTGCTACATAGATGTTGGTAGCGATACTATGTGGGATTGAAGCCGTGTAATATTAGTGTATATTAATCATATCCTACATTGTGGCTGCTGTTGATAACAGACATAAAAAGTATTAATGC
>CAEGAG010172700.1:0-12709 GCA_903067065.1 Brachyrhaphis terrabensis
TAGAAAGTGTTTATAAAAAATATATTTAAATTTATATATATATATATATATATATATATATATATATATATATATATATAATTAGATATTTTTTCTTCACTGGCATTAGTAAAGGTTACATCTTGATAAAAAAAAACACTCAAAACTTAAAATGGTGTAGACAGTAGATTTTTGTATCAAAACCTGGATATAAGTCCTTAGAGATGTTTATTATTTTACATAAACATAAAAAGTGTATTAAAACATCTGCAACCAACTTCAAATAAATGGGTGTTACTAATTCCCAACAGATCATAAAACATGTTTTTGTCTTTATGGGACATTTCTGTGTTCTGTTTTCCTAGCGTTTTCTTTGAAATTGAAAGAAATTTCTGCAGTATCTAAATTGGTCCACTAGGTGGGAGTGTTTGATCACGATGGGTTTCAGTGGCAAAGGGAAAACTGAGATCAATACTCAGACGATTTACCAAATGATCTCACTTAAAGATGAATGCCAAAATTTTTTTTCATATACTACTTGAGTAAATGAGATTCATTATAATACTGGCTTGTTGTGTTTGACCTGGTTTGATTAAAAATCAAAGTTCTTCTCATATTATGACCA
The DNA here is from genome assembly GCA_903067065.1 of Brachyrhaphis terrabensis. NCBI lineage: Eukaryota > Metazoa > Chordata > Actinopteri > Cyprinodontiformes > Poeciliidae > Brachyrhaphis > Brachyrhaphis terrabensis. The sequence goes on from CAEGAG010172700.1 coordinate 605, forward strand.
GGCAGTCCTGATTTTCTATTTTTTGTGAGGTTAGCGCAATTACAGCATCTAAACCTCACACACTGAGGCTCACTCCGATTTCTGTTCTGCAAGAAAGTTTATGTGTGAGCTGATTGAAAGAGAGAAACTTGATCCAAAACTCGTAGACAAAACCCATCCAGAAAGTAGGAAAAAAACAAGACCCATTATCTCTCTCTCTATCATCTGCTATCTATATTTATTCTTTCAGTCTGATATTCCATTAGGAGATTAAACTTACACGTCAATGTATAGTATAAAGGGAGCTCTTTCATCTAAAAAATGTATTCTATCTTTTGAAAAGAACCAACAGAGTTAACGAAAGGAGTTAAAGATGATTCTTTGGTGTTTTATGTGTCATAATCCAGTTCTAAACGCCTCGCTGTCACACTACCTGCTCGCTGACGACCATTAGAAGTAGAGGAAGCAGGAGTTTGATCCTCTTGTGCTGGGCTGCCAGCAGGTTTGGCATGGTGCTGGAAGTTCACATGGAAAGCAGCTGATTCCTGCTCTCTTCGCTGATCCCACGCCTCATACCTCCTCCGCCGACTCCTCAGGGCCCCTTGCTCATTCCAACTTCCTCCCGGCACAGTGGAAGGTCAAGGTGTGGTTGAACTCGCTTGTTCTTTTGCGTATAATCCTTTTAAGAGGGGGTTTTGGTTGGAGGGTGATCATCGAAAGCCATGGTGTGGCGCTCACTCAACCGGGTTTCCAGCTTTAAGTATTAAAAATGTCTTCTGGATCCAAAAATCCATGGAGGGAGTGTTTGAAGGATATCTGAAAGTGGCTGGTCACAGAGCAGGAGGGTTATCGGTGATGAAGACCTCATCTTTCCATGAGGAAGAGGCTGTGAAGGCTGTACTCCCTATAGACTCAGCTCAGCTGGGAGCAGACGGAGCGCCTCTCCCACCCTGTCAGCCCCTTAACCAATCAAGACAAGTTCCTGAGGGAGCTGCCTGTATAACTGGACTCGCTGCTGTCCAGGAAAACTGATCACACAGAAGCAAATGATCACTTATAAAACCTACGATTAAAGGTTTACCATTCCAAGAACTACCAACTATTTAAAAAAAATCATAATACAGCCATGCAAGCACCAGTAAATACCACTTGTACCCTGGAGAGACGGGGAATACACTGAGCCTTTCCTTCTGTTTAACTATCCCACTTAGTTAAGGGGCATCAAACAGCACCTCTGACACTAATGGGGATCTTTGTTTAAACCAAGTGCACCGAAGCCAAACACAAGGGAGAAAATGGAGGAGCAGAGCGCCAGAGGTGCCAGCACGGGGCCAGATATCGCACATTAAACTTCTTTTACAAGTAGAAACCTTTATTAATTATGCAGCAGTACATGTAAGATCGTTTGTGAGGAATAAGGTGAACTAATTATTTTTTTGGTTTGTTTTTAGGTGTGAATGTTTGCATATTGATGTCTAAACTAATCTTTTTGTTTCAATTGCAGCTGCACAACAAAATTTGACTTTGTTACATTTTGTGTCATTAAACAAAAAAACTCAACAAAAATGTGTTTTTTTGACTGAAGACATTCTAGCCCTAATAATGAATCTCACTCCGTTAATTTGGGATAAAATCAGTGAGATTGTTCTGTTTTTTTAAATATAAACACTGAAGAACCAAAGATTCTGCTCAATAACTTTATGTACGCAGCTTCACTGTTGCCTCTCCAGTTCGGCCTGCCGTCTCCGGTGGCCAAACAGATACTTACATTCCTCCATCACCACTACAACTTCTAACATGATGAAAATAGGATTTGATATATCCCTCTTTCTTATGAAATCTATATCCTTTTGTTCACACTTTACGTAAGACTTTTAGTCTACACCAGGCCACAAAGTGGCTCTCTTTATAAGGTCTGTTGTCCATCTGAAACACAAGCCACAACTGCAGAGTCATCCAGGCCTTTGACTTGTACTATGAACCTGGTATCTACAAAGTGAAAAGGAATTGTGAGTCCCCTGTGGTGAGCCTTTGGTCAAAAACTATCTTTTCATCTTCCAAAAAGTTTCATTTTCATCATGAAATTGTGGAGCCCACCACCTATGAAACGGTAGTTTATGGCATAACACAGTGGATCAAATGATGCTAAATGCAATATAATCTTGACTTTGTGCACTCTTCAATGATCCCGTCTCTCTTCTGGAACACCTTTTTGTTGTCCAGCAAGTCTTCCAGGTCACTGGTTGTCCATGGTTCACTATTGGGGAAGTATTCCACTATTCTGGAGGGGATGAGGTGTTGTCCACAGAATTTTAAAAACAAAAACAAGATCTGTTTTTCCAACAGCAAGTCTTCTCTTATAGAAGCATAGAGCAGCTGAAAACTGTTGAAATGTAAATGCAAAGACTGAGGTGTTGTTAAAATCTCCACAACTTGCCACTCACTCATTGGCATGTCATGTCTGTACTTTGGCCACAACTCCTGTTGCTAACACAGCGCTTATCAACTCCTACTGTAGATAATATGAATACTTACAGTTCACAGCTTAATATATGGACTGTTAAGACCATGACTCACATCATGTCTTGGATTACGCCATCTGTTGTTGACAAGCACTTCTAATCTCCCTTGCTAACATACTCACAAGTTGTTAGCAAGGAAATGTCCAAGGCTTCAGTGGACCTGTGCACGCAGAGACCAGCAATATAATAAAGGTACCCCATTCCTACTGTAAAACATGAAGGTGGATCAATAATTATTTTAGGGTGTGTGAGTGACACAGGCACAAGGAACTTGATCAAAATTGATGACAAGATGGAAATAGAAAGTTATCAGAGAACACTGGAGGAAAATTAGCTTTTGTCAACCAGATAAAAGCTGCATATGATGTCGTTGGACTTTCTGCTGTAACAATAATTCAGAACACAGGGCCAAGTCGTCATTGGCAAAAAACATTGAGGTTTTCTGAACTCGGTATCATTGAGCCGCTTTGGGGAACATCTCAAACGTGCCGTTTGTGCAAAGCAGCCCAATAAGTTACAGGAACTGGAGGCTTTTTGCCAAGAATGGGAGGATTTACTGAAAAAATGAAGTGCCTCATCCTCAACTATCACAAGAAACTTCAAGTTGCTGTTGATGTCAAAGGGGCAATGCACAGTTCAACATCTAGGTTATGTAACCTTTCAATCAGCGTCATGTGGAAAATTTATTTTGTCAATAAGATTGAAAAAAACAAAAACAGATATAAAATGGTTTCCCACAACTACTTACCTATAAAACTGAAATTTAAATAATTCATTTTCTCCTAAAAATGTAAATATTTGCCAGGTTATGTTAACCGTAAGATTTGTGAAAACCCTACTGATGGCAGGGCTTTCATACATGGCATTGATTAGGAAAACAATCAGTGATAAGGGGAAGGTTGAGCTTCTTCATCAGCTCCTCAAACTGTTCCTGTCTGTGGCTCTAGCTAAGCTCAGTTCATGACATCAGAGACAAACATAACAAATACTCATGACTGCAGGTGAAAATTGAGAAGCAAGGCGATTCAAAAACAAAGGCAATATGCCTGAGGCGTGCGAACCGAAGAAAGATACTTATCTGTGAAGGAATAAACCCCAGTGATGTATCATGTGGAACGGTAATTTAGCTCTTATTCCCCAGTGATAAAGCTTTTAAAAGTTTCTTGTGGAATGAATGTGACAGCATCCACTTCCAGAGGAAAAAAAAAAAGATATGGTAATATATATGGCAATTACTTGGGAGCAACGTAGTGTTGAAATTACATTTCTTCGGCTCTGGAAGCATGACAATATAGTGGTGCACGGATTGGGTCATATATCCTCACTGTGTGGCTGAATAACAGAGGTTGAAAATGAGGTTCAGGTTACAGAGAAAATACTGTACATAGATCAAAAACCTCATAAATCGGAACATTTTAGATAACGGCGAATCGGTGTCAGGTAGAGCCATGGTGACAGACGCGCTCAGTGTGAGGAAGAGGAGTTGAAGATCCTTTTGTGCACATTTCTGGGGTTCAAAACCAATACTGAGGTGCAGAGGAAAATCACATGTTTTCACATGTGATTTTCATGGGATTTTTTTGTAAGGGTTGCCAACTTTCTGTAGCGTCACCAGACCTCCAAACTTCATGTTGCCATTAGATTAGCTGTGCATAGAGAGATTCATGTAATGGGTTTTTATGTCTGAGCAACTTCATTCAAACCTCGCATCACCAAGGACTCTGGAGTGATCAGTCATGCCAAGCTGTCTGGAAATCCAATGGAGGAGTTTAGAGTTTGTCAATTTCTAGGAGAATGGCAATTGTTTGGTTTGTGTCAAGTGTAACGTTTGGTGCAGAGGGGGTTACGTTGTGGAGCTGTTGTTCGGGAGTTGAGCTTAGTTCCCGTAGTTCCAGCTGAAAGGATCTCTCAATGCAAAACACTTTGGACAACTTCAGGCTTTCATCTCTGTGGGAACAGTTTGGGAGAAGGCTCCTTCCTGTTCCAACACGAGAGGGATATGAATACTTTTCCAAGTGGCAGTATAAGGGGAAGGAAACATGTGGGAAAAAAATAAATAAATTAGCTGTGACCCAGTGTTTCTAGAGAAATACAGCCAGTTGGGACAGACCTGACGGGACGGGGCATTCAGCAGACAAGGCAGTCTGGTCTGCTGATCTGTTCTGACTCAGCTGCAGAGAGGACGGTTCTCTTGGTGCATTTGTTCAGAGCAGTGTCCGGATAATCATGATTGATAATGAAGTGCGTCAATGGAGCATCAGTGGGGGACGCAGACCAATTATGTCATATTATGAGTTGCATGTAATGCATACGTGCCTATTTAGAGCAAGAAAAGAACTATGTCATGCTAACTACTGATACACAATTACCTTGTTGACGTCAACTGTAATGTATTTCTGCCTAAGACTGGTTCTTGTTTGAGAATGTACCACAAGTCCTTTGGGCTGTAATTGCAAAGGACTGATTGGAAACTATATTTGGTAGATGGATTTTAGCTTCTCTTAACACAATCTAGGGAAATTTCCTTAGTATCTGAGATAATAAATTGCATGGCGAGTCTTTTGAAAATCGACATTGTTACCCCAATTTTCACCAACAGTAATGCAACTGAATTTATCTAGAAGTATCTAAGAGGCAGTTAGCAAATTTAAATAAAGGCTTGCAGATCTGAAAAGAAAGATTGTTGTGTGTTTACCTGCAGTAAAAGCTAACCAAGATGCTATGGACTCTTGGTTAAAAATCTACAACCAATCTTTAAGAGTGGTAAAGATGCTTGTACTTCCCAGAAATCCAAAATTTAAATGTACCTTAAACTGGTAGCTTTAAGCACATCTAAATAATAGTTCAGCATTTACTGTATGTATCAAACAAAGGTTATTACAGAATTCATCAGTGAGATGAGCCAGGATTTTTCCTTGGAGCATGTTAGTTGATCCTGTGTCTGAGCTGTCTTTTAAGAGTGATGAGGTACTTTGACTGGACCATTCCAATACATTGTAACATCCCATATAATCGTGCTGCTGAAAGATGAGCCTCCACACAAGTCTCAAGTCTTTAGCAAGATTTCTGCCAGAATTTCACAGTTTTTATCTCCATCTTCCCCAAAACTTTGAACAGCTTTCCAACATGATTTGGCAGTTTGTGTGTTTACAAAATCAGCCGCATCCATTATTACTTCTGTGAACGGTGCTCCGTGTGACGTTTATCCTATTCTTCTGCAAATGCAGGGCACTTTAGGCTCGTAAATCGTTCACACATAAGTCTGATTTTGGTTGCAGTATTAAGCAGCATGAACGACCAAAGATTAAAAAATGAAAAAGAAATCAGATTTAACGAAAAGAAATTAATCAGAATTGAGCATCAAGACCTGCTGTGTTCTGCGATCTACATACATGTCAGTATTTTGTCTTTCCTTCAATGAGCCACTTGTAGTGCAACAGAATGTAAAGTAAAACAGAAGAAAAATAAATCTATAATCAATGCTTGTGCACATCAGAGTCACTCAGTTTGTGGTTGCAAGAGGTGCTTTACAATGTAGTGAGCTTTTAAATCTCTAGGTATGGTGCCGGTTTGTTAGTTATCCAAGCTTTTGATCTCCGACAACAGATCTTTATGGGATAAAAAGTTGCTGAAATTGAAAACCTTATTTCCAATTGTGTCCAAGATATAAAAAAAACAAGAGAAATTCAGCAATCACATTTAGATACATGTGACGAGAAAAAAATAAAATGAAACAACAAAAAGTCGCATAAAATCTTCAGACATTTTCTCCTTGTCCTTGATGATCACGTTGGTCATTTTGATGTTTAAATATCTTCTTTTTTTTAAAATCTGGAACTGACTGGAATATATGGGTGTGATCTCGCTTTTGGATGGACAGATGGAACTGCTAATCTGCTTGAAATATTACTAAATAACTTAGCCTCTCTTCCCACTAATCAAACTGACTTTCTGTTATGAACACGGTTACGTAAATCGAGCCTCAGACCCAAACAAACAGCCTGGAAATCAGGGAGGGAATTTTAAGTGAAAGTTGTAAAAAAAAAAAAAAAAAAAGGAAAAGGTCAGGCGCATTTCACCCCTTTGCACCACCGGCTCAGTGCTAGTCGCCCACTTGAGCTGACGCCGGGAGATGCCGCTCGAAACGCGTATTAGGCAAGCGCCGGTCCTGCCAATGTTTACGATCCGCTCTAAATGGGTTAGAAAGTGTTTACCAGACACGACAGGTGTTATGTGCGAAGTTTAAGATGTTGCGGTTCCGGTGTGTAAACTGTTTGGGTCTCTGATGCCTGCAGGCCTGCCGCGCTCTGCTCTGGCGGGAGAGCCGCGGCTATTTTTCACGTCCGCAGCGCAAACATTTCTTGGTAAAGAGGCTGCATGGTGCGAAGACATTAGGCTGCTGTGTTGTATTGAAGCAGAAGGACGAAAGGAGTAATTAATTTGCTCATATGTGCCTAAATACCTCAGTAAACAGCAGCCAGAAAAATGAAATCTGAGTTCATTTTTAGGATTTCGTGTTTTGCGCTGCAAAAACACAAAATCTCACCAAGTATTTTTGGTCTAGTTACTAGTGCAAATATCTTAGTAAACTTGAAAGAAGATAAAACTAACTTACAAGTAACTTTTCAGCAAGAAATAGGAGCTTCTTTTAAGTCAATAATTCCTTAATATTGGTTAAAAAGTACAATGATATTTTTTCCATGTTATAAGAAAAATAATCTGTCAATAAGACAGTTACTTTTTTATACAACATAAACAGTATATTTATAATTTTTCAGAGTTAAACAACCAAGGAAGACAAAATAAAGAAAACAATACAACAAAAATAAGAACGAGACCGAAAACTGGAGTAGTCAGTATCAAGGAAGTGTTAGTTTAAAACAAGCTGATATCTTGCTGAAAGTAAGTTAGTTTTGTCTTATTTCAAGTGTACTAAGATACATATATATATATTTTATTAGAAACTAGACCAAAAAATACTTTGATAAGATTTTATTTTTGCAGATACAGCGGTGGACGCTATCCTCTAACTCTGCCTGCAGATGAGCAAACACATCCAGCAGCACACGCCAACGTCTTCGCGTTGTGTTTACATTCTTCCCCAGGCGGAGAGAGGAGATGGGTTGGGATCGCAGGGGGGCAAATGGCGGCTCTCAGCCGGAAAAACAAACAGCCTGTAGGTCCGCGGAGAATCAGAGAGAGAGAGGGAGAAAAGGAGACCACCTGGAGCCTGGGGACACTCAGGAACATCCTGTCCACTGGACGGCTTCAGTCAATAGTAGACACAGCTCCAGGCACCACATCGCTCCGTAGCCAAATAACAGCATCAGGGTCGCATCAGGGCGGCGCGGAGAGGAAATTGATGTCTGATTCCGCGGACAGAAACACATCAAAGTGGCATCATTGATAATTAAATATCAGCTGATTTCTTTGTCTGCTTTCCTGGAAGTTGGGTTCTGGCAACTGCCTGGTGTGTATGTGACTAATTGGAAGATGGTTCTGCGTTTTCTTTCTTTTCAGTTTTTTTTCTTGGTGGTTGCTGGTGTAAAACTGATGCTAATTAGCAGGTCTTTCTTTTTTTAAAAGTGGGAAAATGTCGCTAAAATCACTCCGAGGCTGTGTTCACATATAGCCGGGTCTTTATGAAAATGAATATTTCTGCCATAATGTCAAAATGTTACTATGTTGTAAACTGAATGGGATTAAGTATGGTTTTAATTACGGAGGAAAATTAAAATAGATAATAACCAATTAACTTTTCCTGTGCCGAGGGAACGAGGATTAGTTTCTGTGGTATTGTCATAAACAACATGTGAGTAATCAGGAATTGGCAGCACCAGTTGTCTGACAACTCTATTTACAAACAGGAAGAAAGAAAGTAATTTTGTCAGAAATAGCTTTTTTGTATATTTGATACATCCACAAACATTTGTTAAAATAAAATAAAAAAAAAACTTACATTTTCCATTTTTTGGACCATATATCTCTTGGTATATTCACAAACGTTTCGGTTTTAAAAAATAACATTTTCTGTATTTTCGCAGCATAAAGCAACAAAACAACAGCAAAAACATTAACACAAAGCAGAAAATACAGGAAACACCTTTTTAAAAAGTCTTTGACAGAAAATTCCTTCACGTTTCTTCGGTACTTTTGCCGGTTTTGGCTTGTATCGCATCGAGCGCTTTAGCTACGCCCTGTAGAAAGAAACATGTTAGCCATACAAACACCAACCACAGTGAATTTGACCTGAAGGACCTGATGGAGACAAACGTCTAAGCCGACAGAGAAATCCACGACTTCTGTAGCCATGACACCACATTTCCTGGTGTGACTCATTAGTGACATGAGAAAGGTAAATGTGAAGCTTGGAATATTGCAGGAGGGGGAGTTATAAATATTCACCTTACACGAGCTGGTACTTTTACTAGGCCTCTGGGTTTCTCCACCATACTGTAGGGTGTTGCTGGTGTATTTTCCACACACCTTTTCCATAAATAGCTGAGGGCACTTTTCAATGGCCGCTGCTGGACACAACATCGGCCAATGAAGCTGTTAACAGGGCCGTGACACACGGTTCAACCCTCTAATACTCTCTCGGCAGCCCCACGTCTCCTCGGGGCTGACGCGGTGATCGATGCCTCTCATCCGACCGACCTGGCATCCGCAACACCTCCGCCACTTTTTCCCTAAATATGCAGCAGTCAGATGTAATTCCAGATTCATATTGGTAACGTGTGAGAAGAGGCAAGCGCTGGAGATGGAGGCGGGGGGATGAAGAGGGGTGGAAGTAGAGAAGACGAAGGGGAGGGGATGTCAGCGCAGATTTATCGCCCATTTACATTCTCCCAAACACACACTCAGCACGGCAGTGTAAACACAGGGGGCAAAAGACTCCTAAACAACCCCACATGCAAGAACATGGAAGCTTTCCACTGATTATTTTTAGTCGCGTTATTATCGCCACATGTTGTTAATCCGCAAACAAAACACAGACCGGCGTCGCTTATGAGCTCATTGACGTTCGAGACGATTTGTTACAGATCGCCGTGGATCTTCTTTTTTTTTTCCAGTCGTATTGAAAGCGATTCCGATCAATCGTCTTTGTTGTTTATGTTCGGGAGGCAGGTTGGAAAAAGTCTCACAGCGATATGTGCAAAAGGAAAGACACCCCTTCCTGAGCTTTTCCTCCTTTGGTCACATTTCTACCACAATCTTCCATGCAGTTTTGGGGCATTTTAACCAACATGATTCTGAAAAGACATTTTCCTTCCACCACCTTTAGCGATGATTATACTCTGTTTTTTGGGGGCACGTCTCCATCAGCTTTGGACATGTACAGATTGAAGACTTTGCTCATTGTCTAAAGTTAAAATCAGAGCAAACTGTTCTTGTTTTAGGTTAGTTAGAATTATCAAAATTATTCATATTTGCTGATTACCAGAAAACTTAGCCAGAACAATTTTTTGTTGTTTTTTCTTTTAATTCAGAAGTTTACATATTTTGAGTGGTATCAGGACAAAATGTCTTAAAAAAAAAATTGTGTGACTTGGGCCAAGCATTTTTTTTTTTCTTTAAGCTTCTCACAATAGTTTGCTGGAGTTCTGGCCCAGTCCTGGTCAGACCACCGCCATGACAGGGGTGTCAGTTCTTTGGTATCGTTTTGCATCTGGGCTGCATGGGTTCAACTTTAATGTCTTCTGATTGTTTATGGCCGTTTTTCAACAACGGCACTCTTTTCTGAACTTTTCCAGAAAGACCAGACTCTTGGGACGCACAAAAAAAAAATAAAAAATTGCTGTTGCATCAACAACTATCAAGAAATGTTTCGCAGAGTGTTGACTGTAATCAACAGGATGTGCAAGAGAAGGTGAGAAGTTCAGTTCAGTATGCAAAGAGAGATCCATGAAATATCAATTCTAATGAAAAACATGATCTCTATGCTGTTTTTTTCTTTTGCGTTTCTCAGATTCATTCCTTTCAGCTCTTTCAAGCTTCAGTTTTGTTTGGTTCAGTTGGGACATTGGTCGTTTTTTTTGTGTGTAAGAAACTGCAGAACAACTGAAAACACTTGAGTATTGTAAATGTGTCAGTTTAAATGTTTGTACTTTGAAAAAAAGCGAATATGGTATATAACAAAAGTTGGCACTCATTTCAGAAAGTGAAACTCATATTTTAAAGATTCATTGCAGCGTGAAATATTTTAAGCCTTTGTTTCTCTTTGTTTTGATGGTGATGGTTTACCGATAAATGAAAAAACAAAACCATTTAGTGACTCAGAAAATGTTCGTATTGCAGCAGATTAATTTTAAAAAAGGTCATTTTAAGCAAATGTCAGGCTTTTGAGAAGAATGACCATTTCTATGCACTCAATAGTTGGTTTGGGGCTTGTTTTGCATTGTATATCACAATATCTTATATCAAGGAAACCACAATAAGTTATGAAATTATGAATAGCCCAAATGCACGGAGGAGGCAGCCAAATAGTTTACTTAAAAATAAGAAATTTTCAATTTCAACCAGCCTGGTGGAACAACAGAAAGTTAACAGGAGGATTTAATCAAGTTTTCTGACTTTTTATAATTTGGAGGATCATTGATTGATTGATTGATTGCTGAACAAGGAGAAGGTGGTTGATTAGAAACAGGCTGCAGCTGCGACTGAAGGCAAGTAACTGAAGTCAAAATGAGGAAATGGGAGAGGAGAGATTACAGGCATAAAACGATTGCAGGCTTTTAGAGGTGGGGAAAGAATGGACAGTACATCCATATTACTGGAATTCAAAGACAAAGTTATACCTGATAAAGTAATGATTGGATACATGAGTTTTAGTGTAAGAGCCTATATTCCTCCACCTCTCAGATGCTATAAGTGCCAAAGATATGGTCACACGGCAAATGTGTGCAAAGGTAAGCAAAGATGTGGAAGATGTGGAGGTGAGCACCCTTATGGGGAATGTGGAGAGAATCCAGTAAAATGTTGTAATTGTGGAGGAAATCATACTGCAGCTTATGCAGGATGCATGGTAAGGAAAGAAGCAGCTGAAATTCAAAAAATTAAAACTGATAAGAAAATTACTTATGCTGAAGCAGTGAAAGAGGTGAAAAGTACAAGAAGTGATCCAAAAACAAAGTTAGAAAGGAAAAATGAGACAGATAATACTCAAAATAATGTCACGTTAGAAAAACTGATTCCATTTTTGGCATATATCATTAACTGTTCAGAGCAAGCAAGAACTAAAACTGAAAAAATAAAAATTATAGTAAAGGCAGCAACAAAATTCTTTAGTGTCAAAGATCTGTCATGATGAACTTAGACATGGTGAAGGATCATCTGAAAATGAGGCTTCTCAAAAAATACATAATTCTAATACTACAATGGAACGCTCGAAGTTTAATAGCTAATGGTCAGGAATTTAAAGGATTCATTAACAAATTAAATATAAAACCAGACATAATATGTGTTCAAGAAACATGGCTTAAATCATCATTACAATTTGTTATTCATGGTTATTCAGTTTTACGCAGAGATAGAATAAATGGAAGTGGAGGAGGATGCGCTATATTTATAAAAGAAAACATAAAATTTATTCAATTGCAAATAA
>CAEGAG010172738.1:0-56210 GCA_903067065.1 Brachyrhaphis terrabensis
AAACCAACAACAGTATTACTTACATTCAATGGACGCACACAATAGAACAAAGTAATAAACGAAGTCTGCCTTGAGAGTCGCACCACTCAATACTCAGATCCATGAACGAGATGTAGCAAATATGAACGGAAAGCCACCCAGTGGCTGAAATAAATTACTACATGTAAAACACTTTAATAGAGTGGTCCATATATAAGGCGCACCGGATTATAAGGCGCACTGTCGGCTTTTGAGAAAATTGAAGGCTTTTAGGTGCACCTTATAGTGCGGAAAATACGGTACTTCTTATTTTGTTGTTCAAACAACAGATGTACCTTAACGACCAGGACAAATCTGTTAAAAAGCCAGCTGAAGGCCTGTATCCTGAAGTTGCTAGGATGAGATATGATGACTTTTAAGTGGCAAATATTTTTAATAATTGCGTAAAAAGTGCAGCATAACAGTTTTGTCCAGAGAAGGGTTGTATAAAATCACCAAAACCTTTGTAGAAAGTTGTTTGCTGTTTCTTAAAACTGGACTTTTGGGGAGATCTAAAACCATTAAATTCAGTACTTCCACAGTCATTCACAAATTTCTCAAGTTCTCTATTTGGGACGCAGAGTTTTGAAGCGGGTCACTAACATCGTACAGTGGGCTTTGCTAGTCCATCTATTCTGCACATAACTGTTCTGTTTTAGCCAGAATCTATTAAAATGCTTCTTTCTACATCTGCATCTCATTGGTATGAGAGCTTTCTTGATAATTGTGCTCTCTCTGTATTTTTCATGCAGTTCTTCCTGTCCTACCAGCTGCCCTACATCCACAAGCACAATATGCCCTTCACTAACTGCTGGCAAGGTTTTTTGTGTTTCTAACAAGGTTATTCAGGGGAACTTTGCACCTTTAACTGTCAAGCGGACACACCGAATGATGCCGAACAGATGTTCAGTTCTGCAATGTGATTCCCTGACGTCAACAGTTATCTTTAACTGGTATTTTTGTGACATTTTTCCAGCTGTTGGTGGCCTCCTGCAGTGATATTGTAATTTCCTGGTCATTATAATGACCATTTTGAAAACCTTATTCTTACTCTGTGATCTGGAAATAAATCTTGGTTGTACTCCCGTCTACCCCCCTAATAACTAAATTATCTATTCAAAATGAACAAAATTGGAATCTTACCTAAACATTATGCTATGAATTTCTCCCCCTGCCTGTGGCCTCTTCTTACTCTCTGCTTTTGTCGACTGTCCTGGTCATTATATTCTTCTGCAACAGGACAATTTAAATGTCTTTAACCTTGTAGATTATCGTGAGCACAAATTATTTCAAAATGAAACTTGGAGAAAATTCTAAATTAAGTGTTTGGACTTCAGGTCAGAGCAACAGGGAAGAACTTTTGATTTCATGCAGCTTAACTCCCCCAGCTGGACATCTGATAACAAATCAGCAATGCCTGAATCTGTGTAATCTAAGAGAAATAATAAAGACAAGGAACTGTAAAAAGTGGATATCTAACTTCAACTTATAAGTGTTGGTTACCCTGTCTAGGGAAACAACCTGCTTTATTTCTGTACTTTTATGCAAAAGTATAAAACTTATAAAAAGTATCTGGTGTTTGACAAGGCCTAATAATTTTTCACAAGTGTACCGACCTGCATTGGACTTTGACTGGGCCATTGGGCTAATATATTGTTTTCTTTTATTAGCCATTTTGTTGTAGATTTGTTGCTTTATTGGCGATTACTGTCCTGTTGATGACTCAGTTTGGACCAGGTTTCCACTGTCAGGTGGCCTCACATTTGCTCACATCTAAATATCATGGGATATTTAGTATCTGTGACTGCAAAACAAACCCAAATCATCACACATCCACTACAGTTCGACTATTTGTCTGAAGATTTTTTTCATAGTGATGTTATGTGGTTGGTTTTCTTCAGATATGGAACCGTGTGTTATGACTAGACTTCTCTGCATTGCTCTCCAGATGTCCAGGTTTCTCTTGAAACCTCTTCCTTTTAAGAGAAGAACTTAAGTTATTTTTTCAAATTGTTCTATCATTGAGCATCCTAACTCAGGCCATTGAGTCAAAGATGGATTTTGGCAATTATGCTGAGTATTGTCAGGTTAATTTGCATGTAATTAGCAACACCCGGTTACTACTTTACCTCTGAATTTAGTTTATGCTGTGGATATTTGTTATGTAATTTTAAGTTTCATATGGCATTCTGGTCTAACTTTGACATTGTGAGTAGAGGTCCACCAATAAATCGGCCACAATTTTATTACATTTGGGAGATTGGTGATCAGCTTAACTTAGATGTGAGGAATTAAAGAAATTAAAGCAACAGAAAATCAAAAAGCTCAGCTTCCATCCACATTGTCGGAGTCAAATTTTTTTGTCTTTGTCACTGTTAGTGCCGAGCACAGTGGGAACCACTTTTACATGCAAATCCAGTAATATTTGAACAGCATCTAATTGTTCTCAGCTCCGGGTTCATCGTGTTCTCCTGCCAGGTAGCACATAAGCTGTGTTGAGCAGAGAGAAAAAGCACGCAGACATGCAGTACTCTCCTCAGGCACCACCTGGGTCCCTAGCACAACACCCTCTGCACACCTCCCACTCCCAAATGAAGCCCTAATCCGTCTCGGCACTCTCTCAGTCTTTCAACACCTCCCTCGTTTTCCCCTCCAGCACCTGCTACAAACCTGAGCTCAGATTACCTTCAGTCCTATAAAGCCAAGCAGTCTCCCACCCAAATTGTACTTGTTTGTTGTATTTCTTCCCTGTCATTTGCATACAACATTATTCAAATGCTTCCAACAATCATCTACTCAGACAGAATAGATTCCAAACTTTGTTTTGTTTATTAATTAGAACATTTTAAAATTTAATTTGATCACTTCCAACACAAACAAAAAATGTTCTTGATTTTCATTGCTGTTGTATAACAGCAAAGAAAGTATGAATAATTCTGATGGAAGTAAATATGCTAATGATTAAATTTAATGTCCAGTCTCCTCTTGTGAATTTTGAATCACCACTTAAGCAAATCTGCTTTGTGAACAATTTGGTTTTGAAAGTCATGAAGTGATTTTCAGGGTGTAATGTCTTCATTGCATCTTGAAAAAAGCACAGCTAAACCTAGTTACATAGGCGTACATAAGGGTACACAATGTAAAATGGATTCTTGGCAGACGCAGCTTCTGATTCAGATCAAGCATTCGATCTTATTGAGTTTATACCTGCCCTGAATTATACTGAATATTTCTGACTAGAAATAAATATCAATTGTCTGTATTGGATTTCCATGACATTTGTTTATATGCAACATTCAGCAAAAGTTTGAGTTTGCAGAGGTTATAAAAGAGCACAACCTTTTCTTTGTGCAAAGCAAAGGTGTCCTTCATCTGACCATTATAAATAATTGAACAGGATATAGGTCAAAGCTCGACATTCAACATGAAGATTTTAAGATTTAGATTGACACGAGCCACATTCTAAACTAAATTCAAAATAAAATGCTTGACGTTACTTGAAAGTAAATAGTCCTCAAAATCTGACAGAATAGGAGAACATTATTAAAGCACAGTTGACAAATATTCTCAAATGAAAGCCATGGCATGCTGATAGACTCAGACTGAATGATGAGCTTCAATCAACAAGTGTAGTAAGGACTTGCATGCTGTAGGATATGTCAGATTAAATGTGGGAATAATATTTAAAATAGTCAAAATTGTTTACATCACAAAAACCTGTACACATTCATATTGTGTTTTTTTTGTCTGAAATGTCTTCTTGAGAATGTCCATCATCGCACCTTAACATTCCCAAAAGATGCTGATTTTTCTTGTCAGTGTGGTGCACAGATATATGGTCAATACAGCAGAAATAAATGGTGCCGCTTCTGCTTTCTTCCTTCAAACCCATCTACTTTAATTAAGTCATCAGTCACCGGTCCAACAAGCAATCCAATTTGCAGCACCTGAAAGTGACTTGTGTGGCTGTCTCGCATTCTGACAGTCCTTTATGGTTGCAACAAAGCAAACATCATGAAGAATCTTAACCTTTAATATATTTTTCATCCTGGATGGAAACAGAAGCGACCGTGTGGACTGACAAGCTCGTTACCAGATCATATCAATCTCAGATTTGACTTTGACTTTGTTGGTGTGCTGTAGCGCGGCAGAGAGATAACAAAGGTTTGTCCTTTGGAAAGCCTCTTAAGTGTTTGTGCCCATGTGTTAGGAAGGAAAGTGTAGGTAAAGCCTAAGACATGACAGCTGTGAACCCTGAGGAAAATTGAACCAGTGACCTTCTCTTTCCTGGACCATTTCCTTACCCATCGTACCATGCTGCTGTAGGTTGTCAATGGAGCATCACGACAACGCCATACGTCACGAATAGATACAGGCAAGGAGGATGTCCTGAGGCGCATCAATCAGATGCAGCAATGTGAAGGCAGGGAGGGAAGGAAGTGGAGTGAGGTATAGATGGAGCCAAGTAAAGTCCCTTAATAGAATCACAGCAGGATACATTTTTAATTTCTTTGATCACTTAAATTAGAAATGTCTAGATTCGATTTTGTGTTTTAATGGCACTGTCAGAATACCAAGTGTTAAAATGTAAGAACTAAAAAACATTCGTAAAAGGATGTCATGCACAAAATCAGTGACCCGTGAAGATGAGCAATAGAGTACAACTGAATGCATTGTTTGCAGTCAATCTTGTAAACAGACATCAAATCATGAGTGCACACCAGATTCATTCATGTGCATGTGGGCAAAGTTCACAATGTCAAACAGGTGTATAAAAATACGATTTCAGACACCTTTGCTCAGAGCAGCGGGTGACTTCTCTTCTATCCTGACGCACAAAAACAGATTCACATCCAACAGTACACAGATGCATCTAAAAAAAAATTGGAATATCTCCAAAAAGTCCAATATTTTTTGTCACTCATTTCAGAAAGTGAAACTTGTATTTTATATAAATTCATTGCACATAGTTTGAAATATTGATGTAAGTTAGATGATTATGCCTTCCAGATAATAAGAACTCCAAATTCAGTATCTTGGTAAGATTAATAATAAAAAAATCTTTTTATTAAACATACATTTTTGGCTTGTGAAAAGTATGTTAATTTCTATGCACCCGATGCTTGGTTTAATCTTCAGTTCCATGAATTACTGAATCAATATGGCGTGGCATGGTGGAGACCAGGCTGTGATTCTGTTGAGGTGTAATAAAAACCTGACTCTTTTCTGACTGAGATATTTGAACTCTTTCTGCTTGAGGTAAAACTTGCTTGAGTCTGAGACAGGAAACCC
Source organism: Brachyrhaphis terrabensis (assembly GCA_903067065.1). NCBI lineage: Eukaryota > Metazoa > Chordata > Actinopteri > Cyprinodontiformes > Poeciliidae > Brachyrhaphis > Brachyrhaphis terrabensis. The sequence continues at coordinate 5,311 of CAEGAG010172738.1, forward strand.
CTTTTCCCTTTTGAAAAGCATTGCTTTAGACTTTGGAGGGAATTGTATGGTTAGAATATTGAAATTTTGTCAACTGTGCATTTGGAAAAATTTGTCTATATGCTAATTTACCCTTAAAATGTATGGCTACAGTTTAGATTTTACAGAGTTGTGACCTTTTTTTCCACAATGGCATGTCTAAAGAGTTTGAATAAAACTGGCTCATTTACTTGTTGTTAGACTTTGCATTACAACAAAAATAGCTTGACACAGAGACGGAAAAGATTTCATTGTTGGTTGCTTGTAAGGTCGCAGTTCTTCACATCGATGACGTTAAATCTTACTGTGTCAAAATTATTTTAAAAAAATTTCAGGCTCATTTACCATGAGCTAAATGGTTATTTTTCTCTTTGATTCTCTGAAATTCCTGAAGGTTTTAAAGAGATGAGTCATTGTTTGGAAACTGTTGAAGAAAAATCTTGGTAGCAAAGAAAAATCTGAGTCATTTAGAAAAACAAAGCCCATCAGTTACCAGAAGATTCAGCATGCAGAGCAAAAGCTCTATCTGGCAGCACTAGTCTTCATCACACTCTGCCTCTAATCTCTTGCCTTAGGCTTTTCCTCAAGAAGCAAACCCTCAACACAAACTGGTTGTCTGTTGCAGGCACCTTTCCAAAGCAATCTACACAGGCTGTTTCATTTTAAGATACTGAGCAAATGTTAAATGGCCCAGGGCACCGAGTAAAGTGTTCACAGCATCCGTACGCCAAATGAAACAGATATCTAAATCAACCCTAATCTGACGTGGAGGAGAAACTTTCGGAGTTTTACGGACCTCAAGCGTCTTTGAATCAAAGCCAGTAATTAACATACAGCAACCTTAAATCTAATCAGATTCAGTGTTGGCAATAAGAACATTGGCATAAAATTCTTAATACATTCACCGAGGCAGTTTAATCCATTTAATGTCAAACTGTACACTCTAATTAGTGTGTAGCTGCAGTACACGTCAACCTATGGAAATTATGAAAATGTCCATCTGCTGCAATCAGAGAACCAGATTCATTGACCCCTGTTGAGATTTACAGCCTGGCTTCAATGTACTGTTAAAAGCATTTCAACTGCATTGATTTTATTGCAGAATGTATTTCAGAATCATAGCCCTTCACATTTGTTAATATTCTCATTGCGTTTGTGAATAAACCTGTTAGGAAACATCTATGATGATGTTTGACGATGATGAAGCCTGCCAATATCTTCTTCCATAAAGTATTCCATTAGAACATCTACCAATAATCCAGGAGCAATTTGGTGATCATCTCTGTTTTCTAGCTTGATTGAGAAACGTGCGATGAGACAAAAATGATGACAAATTGGTTCAATGATCAGGACACTTACATTTTTTACCTCTGTTGAGGAAACTTGACACATTGTAACGCCACTAAGATGCTGTGGTCAGTTCTAATTAAGCAAGTTTGTAGCGAAAGTCAACAGTTAACTTCAAGTACTAATAAGACAGGAATGGGTTGGCTTTTAGTGGAAACAGCATATTGAACATATCAGAGTTGTGAAAATCAAGGAAAAACACTGCCAGGACTTATTTACTATAAGACTCCCATAAAATATGAAAAAGTTAATGAGGAAAATCAGATAAAGTGCAATTTTTCTGCAGTAAATGACAGCAACATGAAAATCATTATCCTGGGAATGTTAAAGGTATTACTTTCCCCTCCCATCTCCACCCTGTCCGCCCTTCGGTGTGTTGCTCTCTCCGGCAGGGAGCATGACAGATAGTAATAGTGATTGGGCAGAGCTCGCACCAATCGAGCGTGACTGTGTGCAGTTAATTGAATTCATGAGCAAATATGTCTTGTCCCATCGACTGTCCAGCAGCAGGCGCAGCTGCATCTATCTTCAACACTGCAGCCGCTGTAAATCTCTGTGAATGGCTCGAGATTTCGCCTTTAATGGGTCGCCAAGATAGCAGTGCCACCGCTGGCTGAGGTTTCTGTCCGCAGTAACCAGCACGGATTTTGAGAACGGAGATTACACCGTGAAATTAATGAGGTCTAACTACTTTTGAAGTTGATGATAGACTAAATCAAGTCGGGTAAAGTTGTTTACTTTCTGTTCTCCTGTCTGTTTGCCATTCTGTGGACAGCAGATCTGCAGGCAGGCACTTTTCCAGCCTGAAATCCCTCCTCATGCACAGGAATTTCCAGCCCTGACTGACTGACATGCTTGCTCATCTGTAGGAAGACAAAAGCTGTATTAATTTCAGTCTCAGACTTCCTCCCCCCATTGTTCTGAAAAGTGTGTCTGCAGCCCGTCTGCAACAACGAAGCGTCTGTTTGTATTCAAATCTGCACACAGTGGCCAATAAACCGTGTCAAGTTCTATTCAGACAGAGAGACAAACTGTTTTGCATGATCTGATAACCTGCAGAGAGAATTATGTTCATCTCTCAAATCTGATCGTCATGATACGGTTATGCAAAAGTTTTAAATGTTAGGTGTTGGTATCAAATTGGTTTCAGCTGATGAACCATGTAAAAAAAAAAAAAAAGGAAGTTCAGTGCGTTCTCGTATGACTAAAGTGTGACTGTAAGACATTAACAAAACATGGGTGAAATATATTGTTTTTCAGGACACAATGAAGATGTTCTGGTCTTTAAATGAAAAGCTGTTTGTGGAAAAACATGCTTGCTGCTTCCATTGGATTTAACTGGAAATGTAAAGCCAGGTAGCTGTTAATACACTTGGTTAAGTGCTCATAAAGTTGCAAAAAGCTAGATCTAATATTTCAATGTCTTTCTAGAATTATTGACATTATTCAGAAGAGCAGCACATTTAGGATAGCTGCCAGTCTTTTCAGAAAGGATTGCAAATTTATTGCAATGTAGTCCTTGAAGGTTCAAAGAAATGAAGAATTACCAGCTCCATTTCAAACTCTGCATGCCTCCCTTAGCATTTGTAATTCATTTATTTAGCAGGGGAATTGAATGGATTACCAAAAAGAATCTGATTTGCTTCCTAATATTACAAAACTTCTGAAACAATGACCTTTGGATAGATAAGGCCAGAGCAGAGATGTTCAGATGAAGTGTTGACCTGCATAAAGGCAGCTTGCAGTCTCTAAATATGTTTACATGAACATAAGTAATCCAAATAAACAAACAATAGGAATATCATGTAAATGCCCCCCGTCAGAATATTCTGACTGTTTTCAAATCTATTGGAATGAATGTGAACCGAGAGGGCTGGCTTATGCCAATTGACCATCCAAACAGTTTACATGTAAACACTTATTCTGATCATGTTACTCTGACTATGGCAAACTGACCTTACTGGTCTGTTGATCTGTCATCATGTAACGCAGGAAGACTCAGCAGCCTGTAGCCTAACTAGTGAGTGAGGTAACATCTCAACTATTAGAACCTGGGGCGGGTCCAATCCGTGCAGAACAAACACACTACTGCATTTGTTTTAGGTTCAGACAGAAGTACAAATTCTTTTGTGATTTTTAGGGAAATTTTACAACTTAGCTCATGTTAGTGCTTCTGTTCTGAATAAAGCCTGGTCCATGTAAATGCACATCATGATTGGATTCATAATTTTATCACTATATAAACGACGCATTCAAATTACTTAATCTGAATACATTTGACTCTGATTAAGGGATTTTGCGCATGTGAATAAATCTATTTTGTCGACCAGGATCTGGAAATCAAATTATTCTGGAGACAAATGTGAGCCTGTTGACCTGACATTACCTCAAGGAGCTGATGCAACATGTCACAGAAAATTGAGCTAAAATCCTTCCAACAATGTGGAAAACTGAAAGTTAGACAGTGAATAACAACTGGCAGCTGTTGCAGCTAAAGGTGGTTTTACAACCATTGGGTGAACTTAGTGTTTGTTTTTTGCTACAGTTCAGCTCAGATTAAAATATTGTGGAGCCTGGTAAAGACCCTTGTCATTTTCATGTTCTGTTGCACAAAATCAGTCAAAAGAAAGCTAAAGGTAAAGCTCAATTCTCCATTTTCATTGGATGAAGTATCTAATATATATGTTTTGGGTTTTTTTGTTTGTTTTTTGTTGTTTTTCTTTTTTACAAAACCTAGTTTTGAAAGTTTCTGTGGCAACAAAAACTCCCCAGCAACACCACAAAGAAATTTACAGTTGAATTAGTCATCATGTGATGCATGAAATTACAAGATGCACAGAAAGCAATGCTATTTTTAATATTTGCTACCTACCTTTGCTTTTGAAAATTTAGGCTTTTGAGGCAAGATTGATGTTCAAATGCAACATATTGAGAAGAAAGGTGGCCCTGAAAAGCTATTAAACACAGCATGGTCAGTACACAGAGAAATAGTTGAAGAACATTTCAATACTGTGGGTCATGTGTTACTAAAGAAGACTTCTTAGAAGATGGAGTATTCTGGGTTTTTTTTCCTCATATAAACGCTGCCTGTGTTTGCTGAAAAAAACATTAAAAAGCTTTAGTGAAAATGAAATGACGTCAAGATGAAAACAAGAGAAAGTGAAAATCTTGCTGGGAAATTCCCAAATTAATAAGGAGCACATGAGCAGGAAAATGTAATTAGAGCGGTCAAGTTAAAACTCTGGTTCATTTCTTTGAATCACTTAATACGTTGTTTTGGTCTTTGTTGGTTAAACTTTTTGTTGTTGAATTTGCAATGAGTTTTACACAGGATGGTAAAGTTTGGATTCTGTTTTCTACCCAATGTTTCACCTCATTCACTCCCTTTTTTAATCAGCTGTTTTGCTCTGAGACCTGTAGTTGAGGGCAAAAACAAAACCAATCAACTATATATTATTTCTTAGTTAGCTATTATTTAACCATGAATAATCCCATCAAGATTATGTTGAAGCTTTATGTGCAGTGTGAAGCTGGTTTTGCATTTCATTATAATGAAAAGCTCCAGATCCAGAAACTTCCACAGGGGTAACAAAATGCAAAAACAACTCATGAAACAAACAGAAAACTATCTGGAATGTAAGGCTCTCTTTCAACTGGACAGATATCACTGCTGCAGAACCAGCATTACCAGGATCAGGATTTGTTTTTCTCATTTTCTACTGAAAGTTGTCAGTCATGTGAACCTCATCGCTCCAGATTGTAATAGATGGCTCTGACTCTTCCAGTCCTTCCTGACATTTAGATAAACAAAACATGCTGAGAAGCAAGTAAACAGGAGGATGGCACCTCCTTTGTCTTCCCAATTCTTCAGCTTCACAATAGAGAATCAGTTTGGACTTCAAAGTCAGAATTTAAGGACATGGACAAGATCCAGAAATATGTAGTGAAACCATGTGCGCACACACACACACACACCCCCACACATACCGCTACACACACACATGAGACATTGCATTCTCACTCCATTGCATACTTTTGCAAAGTTAATTCTTTTAGTTTTTCATTTTACTTTTGCAGAGTAGTCAAATTAATAACTTAACTAATTTTCGAAGGACAAATATGAATCTGCGAAAAATTTAACACTATAATTTTACAAATCCTAATAATAAAAGATTTTAGTAATTGTGACAATGTAGCAGAAGTGGGAACTAAAAAGAAGACTTCAAAATACCAGTGAAAGGTTTTCCTTTTTGTTTGCTTCCTGTAGACACTTTAACAAAAATAATACAAACATAAATAAAAAAAAACATGGTCATTCTACTCAAAGTTTTACTTCACTGACTTTCTGTTCATTTCACAACTAATTTTCAAAGATTTTTGGGGGGTTTTCTAAGATTGATAATTTGGTCACAAGTTAAATGGAGGAACTTAAGCTGAATCACACATTGGGTTGAACTGCTTCCCATTCCTGCTCTGAAATTATTAAATGGTTCATTAACAGGCCTCTCTGCAGGATGAGATGACCAGCTGAGAAGCTGATTCAGCTGTTGGAATCCACTGTTATAAAGCAGAGAAACATCCAAAATATGACAGAATTACAATGGAAAACCACTCACTCTGGATATTTCCAATGCAGTAGGTGTAGGATGGTGGGATATTTGAAGGTCAGGTTTGGAAAATACCAAACTCTGCCCTGGAAGGTTTAGTCCATTATTTGTATTTTATGTGATGAACCAATACAAAGCAGAGAGAACTTATTAAGTGGGAGTAAATATTGTACATAGTTTTCAGCGTTTTATGTGCGTTTGTACTCATTCTTCCTGCTGCAGGTATTTGGGGTATGTGTTTATCAGCAAACCTTGCCAATGAATCTCCATTTGGTTTACTTCTGAACTTTTACTTGGGGAATTCATTTCCTTCCACTTCACAATTAAGCATTACTTTGGATTTTCACATAAAATACAAGTTAATAAAAATTTTGTTTGTAAAAAACTCCTATTTAACCCTTTTTAGGAAACAATTTTGGAAAATCAGATATTTGGTCCAAGGCCTGTTTGTTTATAGGCTTCTTTATGTGAAAAAACACACTTTGAAATAGTTTAGGCTCTGTTGTTTTCCCATTTAAACTTGCAAGACTAATATTTTGATGTCTAGCTCTATCAGACTATCACTCTTGTGTTTGTGTATCTGTTCGAACAGCAGATATTCCGGCTCCTCGGCTCTCATTCATCATTCTCCTCACAAAGCCCAAAGCAACCCCATGAACACAAAGATAACAAAACTCTCTTGATCCCACAGGCAATTCATCCCCCACTGACCCACTTGTTTTCACAATCTGACAAGTGTGATTTAAGAACTGCAGTCTGCGCGCAGTGCAGTGGCCATGTCTGGCTGCGCTTACCTGCTTCAGGGGGCCTAAAGTTAGCCGCATCACCCCTTTTACACGTTACTACTCCCCTGTCACCAAACTAAGATAAATCCATGAATTTAAATCTAACGCCCAGAGGTTTTGGTTCACTCTGGATAAACTTCTCTTATTTCTTTATTTGATCAATTGTTCTGTTAGTATATCATACAAAAAAGAAGCAGCTGCCAAGTACAATACAACAACCCTTTTCCTTAGCTAATTGAATTTTACTGTTAATGTCACATGTCACTGAGGCTGTATTTTTATTCACAGCTTTTAGTTTTCCAAAAGAGTCAGATGAGGCCGTTTCTATGGACCGATACAAAAGAGTATTCATCATTAGAGTCATTTACTCTGGCTCATTTTAAAAAGATTGTGAAGTGGATCATTCACCGATGTGTTAAAGTAGCTTTCCACAGCCACAGAGGTCCTGGCACAGCAGTGGGCCGTGGGAGGCATTCAACTAATGTTTTTTCATCTCCTCCCCAACCCCCCACCCAAAAAAAGTAATCTCCTTTTAATCCATCACCAGGTGTGTCAGTTTCCAAGTGGGCACTAATGCTCCTCCATCACACAAAAAAGAAAAAAAGACACTGCAAGCAAGCTGAGAATGAGCCATAACTCTGAGATTTCTGGTCTCTCCTCCATTGGTAAATAAACAATGGTTTCTGTGCAATCTTTAGTGTTTTGTCGCCGTGGCTAATTTGGACCTGATGCTGGCAACATAAATTTCAGGTGTCCACTTAAGCTTTTTCTGTCTGAAAGTAAGCAATTTAATACCAGGCTATGGTGTAATTTAACCTTAATTTAACAACTTGGAAAGCTGAAACAAATCCTAAAGATGAAGAGATAAAATAAGTGATTTTAGGGGGGCTTGTGTGGTGCAGCAATACAGCAAGTGCCCCATATATCTGGAGGCTATCAGTTTACAACAGAGGCATTCAGGGTTCATCTCTGGAGCTCGAGACTTTTGCCGTATATTTTCCACCCTTCATTCTGCTGCTTCCTGTCTATAAACACTATAATAGCAGCACAAAAGCTTTTTAATCAATGCTACCTCTTTTCTGCAATCTGGACCCAAATGGTCACCTTCTGAATAGGCAGAGGCTGCCATTCAGCAGGAAATCAGCTAGTTTCAATTAACTCCAAGTCCTTCACCAAAGTTGGATCAAATATCTGACTTTAATTATTCCTGAGACTTGTTGGTGGCTACAACAACAGTGTGGTCAAAATGCTGCTTGAAGTTGTGTAATCAACCTCTGGAAATAATGAATTAAATTATTAAAAATTATTAAAGGCCAAAAATGTATGACGTTCATGTTGGACACACTAATTGAAGTTGGTGAAACCAAAACCAGCTTGTGTTCTTCTGAGAAACTGGAAACCTTTCCTCAGGTTTTCCCTTGTTTTTGCAGATCAGTCACTTTCCATGATATTTTGACAAAATTTCTCCATAGATTTAAAAATTAAGCAATGCTAACTTTTGGGTAGCATAAACAGATAAGATTTTAGCCAACATTTCAAATCAAAGTTTGACGTTAATGTTTTGTTTCTTCATTTGTTATCCTCCTGCTTCAGGTTTTGGATGCTGTCACCTTAATGTCATTACAAACTTTCTACATCTAGTTCAGCTGCAGCAGAAATGCATTAATTACAAATGTCGTGATGAAAGCCGTCGTGGCATTCCTGCGTATCTCGTCAGCGCAGCTAGCAGCATTCGCTCCATATTTGCCTCTCCGTGTCATGGGATTGTTATCAGACTTTCGACTCCAAGTTCGCCTGAACAGAGAACAAATCTGCATATTACAGATCAAGGACAGACTACAGAGAGAGCAGCCAGTCACTCGTGATAATAATCACTTCCCCTTTTTTTTCCTCATGACAGAGGGAAACAAACAAGATCCCCATCAGTGCTTTATGTTTTAGTTCCCTGCTCTCTTGTTTTCCTTCTCTGATCAGTTTCTGGTGATTAAGGTGAAGGTGAGCAGTCAGTTTCCAGAACCTACAGATATCGGCTTGATTTGCATAGATATGCAAATGCACCTGGTGACAATTGAGCTGCCAAGACAGGTGATATCAGTAGTGTGTGTGTGTGTGTTTGAGCTCACACCAAATGTGAAGCCTGCTAACGGTAACTAGGTCATAGTTTTCACTGCCTGTGTTCCTCCTCTGATGGATGAGTACTGTATTCACAGCTTATGCTGCCTGTCTCAGGTTATTTATGATGGTGCATGCAGTCTACGGATGTCATGGGTCGTATTGGCCTTCCTTACAAACTAATGTACTCTAAACTTTTTTTATGTTTGTTAGTTATACTTTCTCTGAGCTGCAGATTTAAGTTTTCTATCTAACATAATGCATTAAATCTCTCAGGGATGTTCAGAAAACAAGCTTAATCCTCGACTCAGGTGGTTTACTCATTCGTGACTACACTATGAAAACGCTCCACCTTAACTTTGTTTCGTTCTCCTTATTCTCTCAGCGTCCTCACCAGGCCCAAACATCACCCTAAAGGGACAGTACCACTGCTACCAGGGGCCGGCGATCCCTCTGGACAAACTCTGTGACTTCAGCACCGATTGCCCCCTCGGAGACGACGAAGGCAACCGTTGCCGTAAGTAGAGAGGGACACATTAACACAATGATGTGCTTGAACCACAGCAGGGGCATGAAGAAAAAGCGTTACAGGGACAGAACAGATTTCTGGAGGATCTTACATATTAATCTGGTTTACAAACCAGCTACAATGAGACATTGTACTCATAATTATTTTGTATGTGTTCTGTCAAATGCTTTATCCACTGACAACATCGGCAGCTTAACAACACAATAATAAAACTTAAATTATGTCTTTTTACTGTCGCTATGACCAGGGATGGAGGGCTCAAGACGGCACTTGTTCTCGAGTCCTCCAATAGATGGCAAAGAATATTTCGAGCTGTTTTATTGCATGAGCAAAAAGTAATAAACAATCTAAGATTAGGGGCAATTGTCATATTATATAACAAATATAACAGCAAGTAGCATAAATAAAATAAATTCAAAAACACAAGTTATTTTCTGAACAATGACGTGTTGATGAAAGTCAGACATAGAGAGCATTTTAAGATGTCTTATGGCTTACTCCATAAAGGAATATAGTAACTCAAATACAGAGTGAAGAAAAAAAACATTTCTAGGAGGATGAGAAAAATGGTTTTGGATGGTCAACGGCTGAGATGATGTTCTCAGAGTCACCTTAGACAAAGCCTGTTCTCTCATTACTTACATGCACCACTGAGAACCAGCTCAGTTTTGTTAACCAACAAGTTGCATCCTGGGCAAAGTGTGAAATATCCTGCTATAAGGTCATGTTTCTGAAAAAAAAATAATTTATGATTGTATATACTTGGTACGGAGGGGCTGGTACAGATTTGTTGTTTATGTAAAGAGGAAGGCGTCCCCAAATAAAGCAGAAAATCACTGCTGACTGCTGGCAGGATAACTACATATGTGCAGGACTGAGAGACTTCCTCATGATTTACATTAAAAATAGAACAAATTTGAACAAAACAATCCCTTAAAAATAATGAAAGGGCTTTATCTAAGATTTATACAGATGATTATAAATCATTTCAGCTTTATGGGAAAGGACAAGTGCTCGAGTACATGAAGTATCCCCTCTTTGGAAGGTATATGCCACCACTGTCACTCTGCCGCCCCTTGTTTAAGGGGAATTGTGGAAAATCACCTTTAAGGAAGCAAACCCACCCAGTACAGCTGACCATGTTCATATGCCCTCCTGACTGAAGCACAGAGAGAAAAGCCCAAAATAAGGGCACAGAAGATATGCTTGGCTAGCAGTTCTCACCATTGACATATTCCATAGTTGGTATTTCTATCTCTTTGCACATTTGTTTTCTGCTTTTCTCAGGGCTTAGGAGCAATGCTAGCCAACTATGCTGACATCTTATTCACAAGTCCCCCAGGCCGGGCGCTTATTGTGTGTGTCTGCTTGTGCGTACCCTGAATCTTTTTATAGCGCCGCCCGCATGTACGCAGCTTTAAATTGTCTCTGAGATTTGTGTGTACACAGCTCAGGAGTCTCACGTATACCGTTGAACAGAATAACAACAAAGTTGAGGATTAATTCTTGTTGGGGTTTTTTTGTACCTACATTAAAGCGACCAGAATTAATTTGCCTGTACCCACAATGCAGGTCAGCCTCCCCTTGTGCTGCTTATTAAAATGATGCCTACTCCCGTGTGTGTGTGTAGTTTGGCTCACAATGGGAGCCGGGAGATAAGAGGGTAACGATAGGGTGAAAATCCCAGTCAGGCGCAGATTCCCTTTCTGCTGCAAGAGGATTTATTAGCGCTAATTGGCTTGAGAGGCAAACCCAAGGGTGTAATCTCTCTGTGAATGTAATAACTGTATGTGTGTATAACATTTTGGTTTTTGGAAGACTCGCTTGCACATTTGGAATAAATTAGTCTGTCAGAAATAAAAGTTGGATTTTATGTGTCGATGATCTGGTTTATGTTTTTTAAACCAGGTTTATGTTTTTTAACAGGGTTCCTACTATCTCTGTTCATCAGGTCATGTTCCACACCAGACTCAACATTTCCACAGGTCTTTGTGCTCTAAGAGAACTTAGAGAATAGGAGGGAGGGAGAGATTTAAAACTGTAGAAGTTAGACCAAATGCTGGCCAAAGTGAAACAGAAAATCACACTTGCATATAAAATTATGGTTAAAAACACAGAACACAAGCAAAACAGAAATATTTTAAGAATGAAAGCCCACAAAAAAACGTATTGTCCCATGTCTGAGGAATCTTTATAGTATCTGCCCTGATAAGTTCTGCCACACAATGGGTCCAACCAAAGTAATCAGTGTCACCCCTGTTTTTGTGTGTTTTGCAGGGCATTCAAGAGAATCTAGTTAGTATATCTGAGTGTTCTTGTTGAAAACTGGTATTTCAAAATGTCATTAAGTGAACAAGGTCTAACCCATGCAGAAGTCTAAAGAAAAAGAATTTAATCCTGAATTTTATCTAACACCAAACAGGAAGTGTTGTTTTCTCACTCTTGTCATTCGACAGGAAGCAATTTATTGTGCCTGATGCAAGCAGCAACTTCACAGTAAAAAGCAATTGAGCCTCATTTAATTTTGTCTACTAACTTCTGTCTTCTCACATTGCTGAAGCTCAAAATAAATGTTTCTGAGCAGAATTCTGTTTGATGTTTGGTAAAATGTATTATGATATATTTGTGCAAACTATGTCAGGATTTATAATCTAATTTAAAATAATGCGTTATTTAAACTTGATAACATGAGTGAAAATAATACAGAAATGTGTCCTTTTTCAACTAGGTGAGGACAGTTTTCTTGTGAAAACTGTCCTCACAGTTTTCACAATAATATTCCAGTAGAAACTTTTTACTGGAATAAAAGTTTCTACTGAGATCCGTGTCAGCATCAGACTTGGCTTGGTCAGAAGCTTCCAGTGGGTCCTGTCCAGCGCCATCGCTGAGACTCTTCAGGAGTCTGGTTTAAATTAATTTGGTTTAATTAATTTAAACCAAATTAATTATTTGGTTTAAATTACTAAGTTACTGTTTGACTCATTAGTCTTCAAGACTGAAGACTAATGAGTTGTGAGAATAAAAAACAATGTTTAGACAGCTTTTCTCTTGTCAAATTATCTTGATGATCTTTAATTTCAAAATTAAAACCAAAACAATTTTCCACTTCACTTGAATTTTCAATTAAACCACCTTCAAATGTTTTACAGTATTGTCTTAGCCTAAATGCAGCTGCAGTAATTCAACCAAGCAGAAATCAAAGTGTATAACTTTGTATTTTGTTGCAAAGATTTCAGTTCACATATATGTTTATAACTCCTAATCAGTTCAGAAAAACATTCAGTTTTTCCTTACATCATATTTTCAGGGTGATGACATCAACATCTAGATAAGAAATAAACTAATTATTGTGGTTATAATGAATCAAAAGGGAAACATGGGGCGTGCTGTGGTGGCGCAGGCGGTTAGCACGGCCCACATTTGGAGGCCTTAGTCCTCGACGCGGATGTTGCGGGTTCGACTCCCGGTCCCGACGACCTTTGCCACATGTCTTCCCCCCTCTCCTCGCCCTCCTTCCTGTCAGTCTACTGTCAAAAAATGCGAGCCACTACCGCTGCTAAAAACTCTTCTGAGAAATTTGGTGGGGCCAAGAACTGGTCCTTGAGGAACTCCAAACAGAAGTGGGGTTATGGTCAGAGAAAGTGGTGTCTGAAATATGACCGGAATCACTGAAGAGCAGATACTTTAAAGCTAAAACACTGCATGAGAGAAGATCAACATCTATAAGATGATGATGATGATAATCTGCTGCACCAAAGATGGCACTTTCTTGAGTGGTCTGTTAAGACAAGTTTGCTAATTATTTGTAAAGCATTTGTTTCCTACCATGATATTGTTAATTAATTATGTTTATTTTAGCATAAATAGAAAAGAATGATTTTTTATTTTTTTTACTCCAAAACAAGTTTTCAACAAGTTTATGGAAGAATAAGAAGATCAACAGATCAAATATATAGATGTATATATTGACCTAATGATACGTTGATGGGTGGTTGGGCAGGCCTACAGACTGACAATTAGGATTGGGAATAAAATCTGAAAATGCAAATATTTCTTGTTCTGTTTTCTTCTTAGATGTTTGTTTTGGTAAAAATCAAGGTAAAAACTGATCATCTAGCTGAGAAAAATTTGTTGCCTGCTGAGAAATGTTACGGTTCTGTTACTTATGTTAGACTACTCGAACACCAGCTGTTAACTGTCCACAAAACTATTAAGAAACACAACCTTTATCTTTTAACCTTATTAAAATCAAGGACCAATGTTGATCAGACCACCTTTAAGCTGGCATATGTCTTTTGTTTTGCCTACGTTTGTACCTGCATGTCTGTAAATCATTTCACATTCATCAGTCACCCATCCTGATTACCCCCTGGCACTCGTATCACATAGCATCTCCTCTCTGATACCCTATTCTCTATGATCTATCTACCAGTTATCTGCCTCTGATTTGATCTATTTAAATCCTTTATAAGCTCTGCCAAGGTTCATTAATGGGAAAAAGCAGAAAGAGGCTGGAGGAACAAGCTCAGCTGGTGTCAATCACTAAGATTCCCGACATATAAGGAAGCTCGAGTCCCCATGGATGATCCCTCACCATCCTACTAGCGCATCATTATGCACAAACACATCCTCAACTCTCTGAGAGTCCCAGCTTCCTCTGCTTGATCTCAGCCCGACTAAATTCAGCAGACGCCCCACTGCCTTCCAGCTCCACATTTGCCCCGTAACAAATTGGAAATGCTGCTTTGCATCAAAGCGTAAGGAGCCATAATTTAAGGGGTGTTTGAGGTTTTTTTTTTTTTTTCAATTATATTTATTCAGCATTTATTTAACCAGGAAATGTCTTGCTATGGGAAGATCTTTCAAGGGTAACATTGCTCCAAAAATATGTAAGAATTGCAGACTTTAATTGGTTGTAGCATTCAATTAAAATATGCATAATTTCCTAAAGCAATTTCTTTAATTGTAAATGTAAAGTATTAAAATACTGTAGTTTATTCAAATACCAGAATCAGCCCAAAATACTTTTCCGTATAGCTCTTTATTTCCCTTACTAACTGTTAAATCACTGGTCATGGAAAAAAATACGTTGCGTCTCGTATTGACACCCTAGGCCTGATTCACACCTGGTATCAACAGCTGTCCTTCGAGATCAAATCACAAGTCAACCCCTAGCATCAATAATTAAATGTCACTTCTTCAGTCAAACAGCAACACGGGAAATCCAAAGTTGACTAAAGTTTTCTCCAGTCTTGAAAACCCTTCATGTATCTCAAAAATTTAGTTTAAAGTTGATCAGGGGTCTCTGATCTTTGAGCTGTAGTTCAAACTTTGGATGCATCTCTGCTTCATCACACCCGAATCAGATGAATAATTAATGAATAGGTCTTTGCAAAACTTGACAAGGGGGTAATTTAGCCTTTTGATTCAGGCAGGAGAAGTTCAATGGCACTCAAGATTTCAGTACAGTCTGCGTTACATTCGCAGCATTTTCTTCAGCTTGACAAAAATCACATGCAGCTTTCTAAGTTACCTTTGAGTATTTTCCAGATTAACTTTGTGTAGTAAAAATCTGAACTCCTACAAAATCCACTGTTTCCAAAGCAACTAATTTACCGCTTACTAAAATTAACCCTTTGCTGAGGAGTCTTCTGATTTTGAAACACAATCCTGTTACCTTTGGTAATCATTTATCGCCCTCCATGCCACATTTTGAGTCGGTACATTTTCTCAATGTTCTCCAAATGTTTAAGATGTTTGCAGGTGAATCTCTCTGTCATTCTGAAACTTTCTGTTAAAGCCTTTATTTTGCTGATATTTGGCATTGCCACTCACCAAGGTACTGAAACATAAAGTCCATCTTCAGCCTTTAAGAAAACACCATGAGGTTTTGTCTCAAAACTGACATTTGGAGCTGCTCATATTGTTGTCAAAGCCAGCTGCATTCTGTTGCCACCATAATGTTTCACTGTATGTGTGATTTATCTATGTATTGTATTAGTGATACACAGTGAATTTTATTTTTTTTGTTGTTTTGCATGCCGAACATATGTTTTAGAAATATCTCAAAATACCACTCACCTCAGTCCTGGACGAATTGTGTTGTGTTGTGCAACCTTTCACATTTACATGAAGAATGCAGCAGATTATCACACAGAGAACACAATCAGCACTTTGCACAAATGTCTACAGCTCTTTCAGTGTTGCTGGCAACTTTATTGGCCAATAAGTCTTTTCTTTTCATACAGTGTGTTTTGGAGAAAAATACAGTTTTTTTACTGTTAATCTTGTCTCATACTTCTTTGGTTTTAACAACAGGATGCTGATAATTGTGCAAAGTTTTGCTAGGCAAACTGAACTTTATTTCATATCTTTCAGTTTCCCTTCAAATGAGTGGTGAAGCCTGCTTCATGTTTTTTTTTTAACCTTGAATGTCACAAACTGAAGTTTTTTTTTGGGTTTTTTTCGTTTTTTGTAATGTTACCCTTCACCTGAATTTAAAAATGTGACATTTATAAATACTTAACTATCCCAGATGTTTATGTTCTTACATGCATAACATGATGATATATATGACTTTTTAATGCATATCATCTCATAGTGACTGGTTTATGCAAGGCAAGGTGATTATTGTCACGAGATACAGTGGATTTCTTGTAGGAAATGTAGTTTGTTTGCAACAGACATGTTCCATTGAGAAATGTGTGTTTGTTTTTAAATTCAAAACATGCTGCTGTTATAAAATTGCCAATCTAAGATGGCTTTTGTTGGCCTGCCTGGTTCACCAAAAGAATATCTCCTTTATGATTACTACCACAAGATCTGTGAAAAAGCCCCAATCCCCAATAACTTTTAAATGAAAGAATCATAAAGTTATCTTTGTAATAAAGCTTTGAAACCAAAAACTGAAGGTTTTGATATCATGTTCAAGTGAAAGAGGGCAATACTTAGTGATTAAATATAGATGAAATTCACAATATTTTCTTAGATCATAAGAGGAATATTTGTAAGCAGTAGGTTAATATTTGTTTTTATTTGTGGGTTTCCCAGCTGAGCGCTGCTTTCTGTGGTTTAAATGTTATGGCTGATCATGGTGTTTATATGGAGACTCAAAATTGGCCAAAGGGTCTTGTTTTCTCTTTACTAACTCAAAAATTTTAGGAGAAATATGTCTGAAACTTCAGCAATTACAGAGCAGCATATTACATTGCTGGCTGAAAATCTTAAGGTGGATGGTGGCTTTTTCTTTTTGGTACAAAGCAAAAACTAAAGACGAGAATTGTGGCTGGTGTCTTTTTTTCTTGTTTTATTTTGTTTTTTGCTAATCAGTCCTTTTTTACAATGTCTGAAAGATCAGAGTAAGCTTTTCTAGTGCTTGTTTATTATCCTTTTTTTAATTTTCATAAATATAATAAGAAATCTTGCAATTTAAAACTTAAAACCATAAAACTTTAAAAATAGATTCAAACTAAGACACAAACACAGTAATTACATTTAGATATTGTTTTTATTGTAAAAGAAATAAATAACATTCTCTTGCTCCTTATTGTTTCCCTATTAGTCCCAGAAGAGAAAATGCACCGACTAAAATAAGCTCTGCCTTTTTACTCAGAGCTGCCCTGGATGTTCAATCTGAGTAACACACATCTTAAAGTGAAATGAACTTGCAATTAAAAATGTGCAGATAAACAACAATAACACTAAGAGGTTTGTGATTGCAGATAAGAAATTTAAATCACAGAAAGTTAAAAAGGTTTCAAAGTGACCAAAGTTATCATTTAAAAAATCACTTCAAAAGTCCTTGAAGAGAAAGTTAACATTTTTCAGCTTTTAAAATAAACATTTAAGAACTCCTGAGGCTAAATAGAGGCTTTTTGTGTTTTACTGATTTCATGCCAAATGGTACAAATGAACACTTTAAACTGCACTTAAACTTGCATCACTCTGTTCCACAAGAAGTGGATCACTTTCCTGAAACTCAATGAATGCAGAGTGGAATGCTTTTAACTAAATTGTGTTATTACCTCATCTGGAGTGAGAAGAGTTTCTTGCGGCACTACAGGGTCCTAATGATGGAAAGGACTCATTGTTGTTCTCTGACTTGGACCTTATTAAGTTATTAAATTTTTTTTTTTACTTTTCTAATGTATAACAATAGAAGATGGTAAAGTGGTCAACAATAATAGACTCTGCAGTTTTTTGGTACTTTTGAAACACATTTGATTTTTCTTCATCAACTTTCTTCAGACACATATTAATGGATGGACTATATAATGTAGAAAATGAACATTTTGTCCTAAAAGTTGATGAGATAGGCTACGTTCACACAGCAAGAAAATACAACACAAATAATTTATTTTTTCCAATTCCAATCTTTTCACACACAAAAAAAAGTCAGATTTGTGTAATTTCCAAATGTGGTACTAAATCAGATACGTATTTGATAGTTTTCAAAATGTTACATTTTACCCGACTTTTTATGTGAGTCTTGTGTCATAATGAACATAAATAATGACTAATGCAAGCAATAAGAAACTTTCTCTTTTCCTAGCTTCCTTCATCCTATGATGGTCTTGGTTTGATACAGTTGACTCCCATTGCTCAACTTTAAAATCGATCCAGAAATGGCAGCATTCGTTATTATTTCAGTAATCATTTCGTTGCTGTGTGACGTCTATGTTCTTGTTCTGTGCCTGTGGGTCACTTTGCAGTCGTAAACTGTCCACACAAAAGTCTAATTGAATGATCTCGCAAAGAGAAAAAATTTTTTTTTAGCAAAATCATCAGAATTGAGCACCACTTTCTCAGTTTTCATCACCACATCGAATCCTGTGGGCCATTACCCTGTTTTCTTTTTTGAGCCTCTCCGCCTTTACATGTCACTCAACTCCCTGTTCTCCTTCTCCTTGGATGTTTGGCTGCCAGTGATGAGTCCACTTTCTTGCTTCGTTATACATAAATCACTGAGATATTCTCTCCTATCTCTTTCCAGGAAACTTTCTCAACGGTAGCTACTGCTCTTTTGAAGAGGGCGATTGCAGCTGGCAGTCAGTTCCTGGTCGAAACCTCTCCTGGAGACGATCCCCATCTAAAGGAACCAGGCAGAGCTGCCCCTTATCAGGTCTGTATCACACGTCTCTGATGTAATCATATTAACATTACTTTCCAGCCTCTCAGAAGTCTAGGCGAGTTTTACAGAGATGGACTTCAAAGAGGCAAATATTGGGCATTTCAAACTGCAAAATAACACAAAGCTAACCTTGAACATATTGACTTTTTGAATTTGGAACAACTGAGACTTCAGATGTGCCAGATATAGTATTTCTTGGCTTGATCAGTGGTCCAAACACTGGAACAAACAGAATCCCACTGGGTTTAAGTGGCTGTGGAGAGCTGGCCTTAGTGTGAGGGGTTGGCTAAAATGTATTTATTGATTCCTGAGGAGTAAATAAATCTGTTGTTTTCATCCCTATTGTGATGTTAACTTCAGTCACTGTCAATTAATTATTTGAAATGGCAGCAGTGCACAAAAACAGAGACAAATTAATGATATGCAGAAAAATAGGACGGTTTTGTTTAAAGTTTGCTGAAGACAGCCACATCCTATTGAAACCAGATATTTACATACATGGTATAAAAATACATATTGCCATTTTTCTCACTGTGTGACATTAAATGAGATTAAAATATTTTGTTTCAGGTCTGGTAAGTTTACAAATATTGTTTGCAAAATACCCAAACAGTAAATGTTTTTATCACATTATTTAAATTAAGATATTTGATATTATTATTACTTTGAGCAGTCCATCCACCTGATGAATATCTTTTATTTTAAGATATGCATATTAATGCATATCAATCTCAGAACAAAATAAAAATAACTTGTAAAGCTGAATTTCATTATCCACAGTGAAACATGGGATGAATGGCTAGTCAGAGAGGAAGCTGCCCTTACTCCAAAAGCAACATATAAAGTCAATTATAGTTTGCAAATATACTCAGAGGCAAAGACTTCCCTTTAGTAGACATATTTGTTGTTCTAATAAAACTAAAATTAAGTGTTTGGCTACAATCATTGTCTCAGCAAAGGGGGAAGTTTCCAATACAAACTGTGGGAGGTAACGGCATCATGCTGGGTGCATTATTTGCAGCAAGACTCGTGCCCTTTACAAAATACATCATTAGGAGGAAGGACCATTATGTAGAAATATTTTAGCGACATCTTAAATGAGCAAACATTTGTGCACATGCGAGTTTTCCCGAGTGTGTAATGGTCATAAGTGTTTTGGAAGGGTCATCAAAAAGGTTTGATCCCAGTTCGTGACGTGAGAGTGAGTGTAAGCAGACCTGGCTGAGTTCTGTCAGGGGAAATGGGCCAAAAACTCAGCAAAGTACAGTGAGCTGTTTGTGGAAAGTTACCCGAAAACAATTGACCCCAAGTCAAAAAGTTAAAGGCAATGCTACCAAAAATTCCAGGAGTAATATTTGGTAGCATTTATAATCACAGGAAATGTCTGTAAGTATGAATTAGAATTTATTCCACTCATGTTTCTGACATTTAGCAAATACAAATAATTTTGCTCATCCTAACTGACCTAAAACAAGAAAAGATTTTCTGATGTAGTGATAGATAATGAGAAAAAAATAGTTGTCTGGTTTAATTTGTCTTCATTTTGAGTGTACAGTTGATTATTTTATATTGTGTTCCTTCATACCTGTGTTATATATGTGTTTTTGCAAAGGGGTAACATTTACAACAGAGGGGGGCCATTCCAAAGGTCATTGGGGCTCAGCGCTGCTGAAGAGTCCTCTCTTCCCCCCTCCTCTAAGAAACTCTCCCTGCACGGTGAGTCCCTGTAGTTTTTTTTTTTTATTTCTTTTTTTTTCCTTCTGCTCATTTATAGTTTACAACAAAACCCGAACCAGATTTATTCATTGCCTTTTGATTCCTGAAGTTTTGGGGGGAAATGAAGATTTTTAGTGTCATGTTGTTAAATTTTAAAAACTTTGCATGTTGGTTTTGATAAGGAGATGTGAGTCGGCTGATTCCTCTCCAGAAATTTATTAGGAACATCAGGGCATAAAATCATTCTTTTATGGAGAAGCAGCAAAACAAAGCAATAAGTCTTACAGTTTAAAGTTTGTGGGAGAAGAATTAATTTAGTTATAAATATGGTCAGAAACTCAGAAAGCAAAGAAAAGAGAGTCCGAGCTCTGAAATGTTTGTGTTTCAAAAGATTCAAAGAGAAGGTGACCACAGGTTGTAAAACTCATGCATTTTTAAAACCCCCAATGTGTTTTGGAGTGAAGTTGTATATATCCTGTGGTATAGAGGTTTGCTTATTTGTTTTATTTCTACTCTGTACCCTGACCTTTCCAACAACCTTTTCACCCTTTGCATGCTTCTTCGAACATTTACGCAGGAGGAACAGTCAGAAACTAGAGGTTAGAGCTTAATGCAGAATAGATGGAACAAAGAGGTAGATCTGTGGGTTAAAGGGTCAGAATAAAAACATTTTCAGAGCTCACAGAGCACTGGAAATGTTGTTAAAAAAGTACCTGTAATGTAGGGCACAGTAGAGACGCCCGATGTCTTTCAGCAGTAGCTGAGGCCGCCTCTATACTCTGTTACCTCAGAGCTTCATGGCAAACAACCAAAGATGAGACAAAATTCAGCATTAGCCCTTTAAATCCTTCTATTTAATCTCAATTTGTTCAGTTTGATGCTTTTTCTCCACTCCTGGATAACTTTGTTCAGGATGCTGACTGTAGAGTCAGATCAACTGTGCTTCCATGTCATAAAAATACTTCCAGCCTTGATGCCCAACATGCTTATAGAGATTTCTATCAACAAGTGTAATGCTTGGAAGCATTTAGTCACCATATGCTTAAGCCAGAGTCTGCCCCATTTAAACAGGGAAATTACAATATTTAGTTGGCTCTGAGAATCACAACGTTTACATTTAACTATCTTTTTACTGTTTAAATCCTGTGACAAAATATGTTTATTTAATTTTTAAATTAGTTTGGGCATAATATTGCCCACACCAATTAATGCTGAGTCTGAGATGTGCCATTTCACCCCACAAAAATCCAACTAATAACCCATTTTGATTTTATTAACTGTACTGAGTATAAATATATACATTTCAAAACTCCATTTATTTTAGGAACCAAGTGAAACACATTTTATAGATTAAATGGATGTGTGAAAGCCTTTATTTCTGTTGATTATGATGATTTTCCACTTACAGCTTAAAAAGATATGGCATTTAAAATTTGGAATATTACATTCGACCAATAAATTTTTTTTTTGAAAACTCAAGCGTGGGCTTAATAATCCACTGCATCTTCTACCCTTACATCCACTCCCATAAATCTCCTTTCTGGATTTCCCTTTGGCCACCAGCCTGGTGTCCCCAACCTCAGCATCCTCCTACTGATATAATCATTGTCTCTCCTCTGAACATGTCCAAACCATCTCAGTCTGGACATGAGCTGTCCCTCTCACTCCTGCAGCCTCTAGCTCTGCCTCCTGTTTTTTCCTCATTGGTAACGTCTCTAAACCACACAACGTCGCTGCTCTCACTGCTCTCCTTTATTTCTGTCACACCTGACACTTTTCTCCACCCATTCCAACCTTCTTGCAAACGCTTCTTCACCTCTTTTACACACACTATTGCTCTGGACCATTGATCCTGAGCAATTAAAGTCATTTACATTCTTTGCTTATACTCCCTGTCACCTTTCCCTTCTCATTCACATACCTGTATTCTTTCTTGCTGCAACTAATCTTCATTCCTCTCTTGTCCAGTAAATGCCTCCACCTCTCTAGCTTTTCTTTTAACTGCACCCTGCTCATTCTGCACATCACAATGTCATCTGCAAATATTATATGCTATGAAGACTCCTGCCTAATTTTATGTGTTAATCTGTCCATTACCAAAGTAAACAAGAAGGGGCTTAGAGCCGATGGAGCCCCACCATCGGCTGTTGGAGTGACAGCACAGTGAGGTGTACTGTCACTCCTACAGCACACCTCACTGCTGTCTTACAGACCTCTTTCATATCCGTCACCACTATAACATACTTCTCTCCCTCTCCAGACCGCCTCATGGAATATCACAGCTCCTCTCTCTCTCCTCCCTATCATATGCTCACTCTGCATATACAAAGATCCAATGCAACTCCCTCTGGTCTTCTCTGCACTTAGGCCAAAAATAGCATCTGTAGTACTCTTTCTTGGCATCAAATTACTTGGCCCACATCTGACCCAAGCCTAGCTTCCACCACTGTGTCTTACAGCTTCATTGTATGAGTCATTGTTCACCACCAGCTGTACTTTGTTTAATGGTGAAAAGAAATTGGATCCTCTTTCACTTCCTTATAAGACATTTTAAAACTGCATCTTCTCTTTACCATGTGCTAAGATGATTTGAATCTAACCCACAAAATAAAACACACAGCAGATTCCAGACTGTCATTTCTTCAATAAAGATGAAGGCAAAATGAAAAAAATAATAATAATGTGACCACATTTATAAAAGAAGGTTTTCTCTTATATGTTTGTTTAGTGCACAGGTGCATATTCATGTGACACTAAAATGAAAAGACCTCAGCAACGATCTTAGAGAAAAGATTGTTGTTGGCCATCAGAATGAAATAATTATAAAACTAGTTGTAAAAGTATCTGAAGTCTGTCATTCTACGTTCAGAAAGATTATTCACAACTGGCCATGAGGTAAATGTGAAATGCAGCTGTCCTTTTTAAATGTAGACCTTCGTTCTGTGAGTGAGTTTGTTTCTTTATATTAACAGACCAGAGTAGTGTCCACTAAACTGCAGATGGTCGCAGTTCATACATCTGCACCACGTTCATTAAAGAACAAGATCGTAGATACGTAAATTCCTTTGGATAAAACAGAATCCAAAACAAGACCCAGACAGAGTGGTCTTCCAAGAACCAAATACGTAACCTAGAGTAGCTTATTCTCATGTGATATTCACTGTTTGCAGCAGTGTTACACTCTTCTGCAAACTCCTGCACTGCACACTGAAGGTCATGACCTACGGACGCTAACTGAACCACATAATCTTCAAAAGGCAAAGATGAGATCATAAGGCTCACATGAGGCCATGGGATATGGGTCACGACCGAAAGAAAGAGAATACAGATACAAGCAGCTGCATCCAGGCTGCAGAGTGGACTCATCTTTAAAGACAAGGATGAGCTCAGTCATCCTCAGGAAGCTTGGATAGAGTCGCTGCACCGCTTCATCAAAAGGAGACAGCTGAGGTAGTTCAGGCATATGATCAAGATGCCTCTACTGCGCTTCCCTTTAGAGGTTTTCCAGCCACATCCTACTGTGAAGAGAGGTTGAATAGACAGAACTCGCTGGGGGAACTATAGCTTTTCACCTGAGAATAACTGGATCCCCTGTAGGAGTGTCCTACTGGGGAAAGAATGTCTGGATTTCCCTTGAGTTCAAATTCATCTTGTGGGCTAATAGTTAAAATTCATAACTGCACAAATGGAAAAATACTGAATGAGTATGGCCTATTTGAAAGGATTTCCAAAAGAAAGTCACTTCTTGTCTTAAAAATAAATGTCAAATCAACTGTCAAGCACAGGGGTGAAGAGACAATGATTTAGGGTCATTTTGGTCACTTACTTAACTAATCTATACATGTCAAGGTATTCTAGAGTTAACAGAAATACCATTTGTCCAAAAGTTGAATGTGGCTTAAAGTCGGTAATGTGTAGAATGATGACCCCAAAAAGCAGCATGGCTTCCACAGAATGACTGGAAGAAAAAACTACGGCAGAATCTTATGAGATGTCGACACAAATGTTTGTATTCCTAAACAAAATTAGGCAACGTTGAAAGAGGAGGGGACACAAATGTCGTCTCTGTACTCAATTTTGTTCTAAGCAATAGTGAATTGTTTTTTCCATACTCAGTTTTTGAGTCTTAACTTTTGTCTAAATCTGTGGAATTCTTTTTGTTGTTGCACTTTTGATGTTAAACATACAACCTAAATAAAGATTTCTTTCATTATTTTGGTTTACAAGAAACTTTTTTAGTATCTGCAACAAAGGGAAATCACTAACAAGTTCTAACCCCCACTTTAAACTTTGGGCTTTTTATTTGAACAATTGACATCTTCTCTTAACTCCAACAGGTGAGGTTCTGGTTCTGTTCCGGAGGCTCACAGCGGGACTCGTTATCTCTGTGGATCGTGGAGAACAGCACAGGCCCAGATGAGCAGCGCAGGCTGTGGCACTCAGCCAGCGAGCCCAAATCCGAGAGAGGCTGGAGACTCATCACGCTTCCTCTTTACGGGCTGGCAGACTGGTACGCTCACCTGCTTCACCTCCTGACAGACAGTAGTGATTGCAACAAAGAAGTGTTTAGATTGTCTGCAGGCGTCAAACTGTCAGCTCCACTTTAAATGCTTAAGAGCAGATAAGTCATCTGAATCTCATTCAAACATGACTCTGACACTGTCACACAGATGCTCACCACTTTCTCACACCCCTGCAGGTGGAGTTTTCTTTCATTTTTAAGGAACTGCTTCCACTCGGCTTGACAAAATTAATGAATCCCACTGGGGTCTCCACAATGGACTTTCCAATGAGTACGTCTGTAAGAAGATAAAAAAAAATACCCCCTTCTCTCTTTTCTTCCGACCTGTCTGTGACCAAATGAATAGAACCTAATACACAAAACTCTCCCCATTCTGCTTGCCTTCCAATTAATTCTGGCCTTGATTTCCCTTCAAGAAGAGAGAAATTAAAACAAATCAAACAAAGAAGCAACCCAGAAAAGGGCATTTCATCTCTGTTTGCCTAAGTGAGGGTTTCTTTCTTTGTTATGTGTTTTTTTCTTTCTGGGGTTCTGTTTGGACTCTGAATCAGTGAAAAAAGTGCCACCTTGACAACTAATAAGAAATATAATCTTCTTTCTTCTCCACCATTTCAATTACTTAAACTGGTGGGAAGCAAAAATGTAAATCACTGTCATTTAAATGGTATCTATAAGGTTTCGCATGTTTCTTATTCAATCTGTTGGATAAAAAAAGTCAAGCATAAATTTCAGAGTTTAACTTTTTCATTCTTATTAATAATTCGGTTATCATTTATTTTCAAATTACTGTTTAAAATGTACTTTTAGAATTTCTGACAGCTCCCAACTAGGCTCATTCATATTGTAAAGAACACTTTCACATCTATTAGCAGACATTCGGAAATCTTTTTCTGAATCCAACATTTCAGGGTCATAATAACATTCATATTCTGTGTTTTTAAGACCCAAGGAAGCTATTAGTGTGGCATAAGCTGCTATTTGGCCACACAGTTTGAATTACCTTTCACATTTATGCTGTTTTTGTAACCATGGCTACATTTGTACCTTTGTTTTAATGCCACAAATGGTTTCACTTTGAAATAAGTCACAAAGCTCATTTGTAAATGCAGAAAACGTAGGATTTTGTTAACAATAGAAACTGAGATGTCAGGAAGCACACAGAGTACTCCGTCTAAAACCAATTCTGTCCCAAAGCATAAAAAGGTTTCATCGTTCTTCCCCCAGAAGCTGTCTAATCATTTCAAAGTTGTTTTAGTTGTTAAATCATATTTGCCTCTCCTCAGGTACTGGCTCCAATTCAGTGCAGAGGATGGACTTGGTCCCGGTTCAGCCATCTCTCTCGACAACATCTCTTTCAGCATGGACTGCTTCCTGGCATGTGAGTGTTATAAAAATCTTATTTTTTTCCAGTCTTGTTTTTTTCCAGTCTTGTTTTTAGTACTTGATTGTGATTAAGATTATTTGACTGTGCTTGATTTATTGAGTTTTTCAGGCAAAATGAGTGGTGGATGATAAGCTCAGTAGAATTGATATGTCACTTTTATTTGAAGGTTTTATCAGGAAAAAATAAATAAATGAAATTAGCTAAATGAACCTCAGCACTTTATTTAATTGACAAAAAAATTGAGCCCATTCTCACCACATTCATCGGAAACAAAAGAGAAGCATTTTTTTGGTACCCCCAAAACAACGCATTAATGAGTAACCTCCATACATAATAGCTGAATTTTTGAATGAATGTTTGTCTGGTTCATTAAGGTGTGTGTTAACACAAACCAAGGTGGAAAGGCATGAGCAATAATCTCTGAAAAGCAATAATTTTTACCCACCAATCTGGGAAGAGCTTCCAAGTGATTAAAGTCAGTCTTCATGGAGTGGTAAGATTTTTGGAAATCATTTAACATAAATAAATAATCCATCTGCAGACTTTGGTAAGTATGTTGAATATTGCACAATCAATGCAATATTCATGGGTTCAATTGTTTTTCTTTTTTTTCCTACAAATATTGTACAGCGTGTTTTTATTTTTAGTTTCATTTCATTTCATTTAGAAATGAAGAAATGAAACATTTCTTCATTTCTTCATTTCAAATGAAGAAATGAAAGTTCTTCATTTCAGAAAGAAGAACTTTCTGAAATGTTCTTCAGGTGATAAAAGGTCGACTTTGTAATTATCTTTGCATCTCAGAAAGACACAAAGTCTCATCTGAGTCCATCACTGCACTGTAAGTAAACTGAGTCATGGAAAACATGAAATGTGATCACGGCAGCAGCAAATCCACTAGAGAATACTTGGTGAAAATTAAAAGAATTAAGAGATGTTGCAGGGGCCTAGTCAAAGTCCAGCCAGACTCCAGAAACAAATATTTAGTAAAGAGTGGGCCAAACTTCTCCCATAGCGATGTGAGCGATTGATAAAGTCACACGTTACTACAGATTAGTAAATATAGTTCCTTCCTTTATTAAACCTCTGGTTGTGAAGAGGTTTTCACTCATTGCTTCTCAATCTTGGTCTTCTTTATTTAAATAATGTAAAACACCCTGTTAGTCTATATTTTGCACTAAATAAATATATGTTAATTTCTATTTAAGCACATTTTCTTTTGTTAAATTTAGAGTTGTAAATTGTAAGCCAAAGCCATTTAAAGGTAGTTTTACTAAAGATGACAATATTTCTACTCCACTTTAAGAAAATGTTGCTAGGTAAACCTGCTTGCAGACTTGACTCCACATAGATTAGCAAATCTTTGAAGAAATGACAGTCAATGATATTTCTTTAAAAGCACTTTCTCTAAGAACAACTGATGTGGTTTTAAAATGTCAGAGCTGTTTCTGGCTGATTGATGAGGGTTTATGTTCCAGTGTTTTACTGCTAGCTTAGAAAGGTCAACCCTCGAGTCACCTCTCCAGATATTTTTGTGTTATAACGGAGGAAGTTTATTGGTACGAAAACATGAGAGCGATGACAGCCGTGTAAGAATGGGAATGAAAGGTTAGGAGTTCAGAGCCTCCCCCTGTGTCTGCCTATCTGAGGGAATCTGTTTGAACTGTGATGAGAATAGTAATGACTCAAGCATCTCCAGCGCCGAATATAACTCTAACAGACAGAGTTGAGCTCAGATGGAGCAGTGGTGAAGTATTATTCTCTGAAGGGCAGGGACATGGCAGGCTCATACCCATGCATCATCTGATGCTTGTAGGTTAATTATTACACTGATCCTGTCAGGATATGGAGGTTTGTTGTGCCAAAAACTGTTAGATTTTAGATATCCTGGAAATGGTTTAGCACTTATCTAGATTCCAGTATTCATTTCTTTCGCAATTCATCAGTGCAGACACAATCTCAACATAGTTAATCAGCTGAATGTGGTGTGACCAACTAGCGGAGGAGGGGTCATCATCATCCTCCATCACCCAGCCTCCATCACCCAGCCTTACTGGGCCAAGGACTGTTTTATTTAAGCACATGACATTTTACAGAAAATATTTGCGCACCAATTTGTGTTTTATGTCCTCCGTAGCGGCATCGTTGGAATGTCAGCACTGTGAGGGATCATCTATTCCCATTTTGCTCTTTTTCCAGATGAAAAGTTCTTCATCTTGCAGCCCGTATCTATTACCAGCAGCCGCACTTGACACAGTCGCTTTTCATTGCCTATACGTCCAAAAGAGCCAACATGAGATGTGGGCGCTCTAAAAGGCGTCATTTCCAAGAGTGATTACTGTGACTGATGAGCATGATGGATATCTGCGCTGAGTGACACAACACTGTAATGTGTTTTAGTGGGAAAACATACCGGGAACATATTACGCAGCGGATCAGCCATCCGTGGCTGTTACCCTACACATCTCTGTGCTGCGACGTGATATATGGTTGGAAAATCACGGTGATGATGCATCTGTTGCCCTTCAGGTGTTGGACTTGGCTGTCAGTTTTAGCATTTTATTTTCATCCAGTATCATTAAATTAGTTTATTGGGTAAGACAGCGTAGGAAGTTCATTCTTCTCTTCGTGAATGTGTGCCTTCGTTTATTTCCACAGAAATTACCAGAACGCAGAGTTTGGTTGAAGATTTTTAATTTTTATTTTATTTAGAAATACAAACTCAGACATATATTTAATTATTTTAAAAGGTAGTTATGATGGTTGTAAAATGTCTTTCTGTGACAACTTCATGATCAGGATTCATTGCAGCTTTTATTTATTGGACTCAACAATAATCAGAACAATGAAGAAATGTGTGGAGATTTAGGAGGGATAATTGTAGATTTAGACTAGTTGGTAAAATCTTTTGGAGCCATTTTTAAACAACTGCAGATTTTAATCAATCAATCAATCAATCAAATTTTATTTGTATAGCACATTACAGCAGCAAGGCATTTCAAAGTGCTTTACATCATATCAGAAACAGCAGCAGTGAAAACAATAAAAGAACAATAAAAAGAAAAACAAAAACATTACATTTAAGATAATTACAACAATTTTACATAACTACAAGATATTTGGAAGCGTCACCAAATCAAACAGCTCGAGGACTGAAACTGGTGTGTTTAAACAAAACCGTGAGCCTAAACACACATCAACACTGGTTTTGGAATCGTTAAAGGCGGATAAGATTATTCTTCTGGAATGGATTCCAAAAAGCTCCAAATTATTGGACAAGTGTTCATGGTTTAAAGCCAGCCAACCAATGAACTCAACCAATTCTGCCAAGAAGAGTGGTCAAATATCCAACCAGATTTATGACAGTAGCTTGTTGAAGACAACAAAAACTGTCAGTCAAAGTGCATTTTGTGAAAGGACATTCAACCCATTATATGCGGGGGTATAGCTGCGTCTTTGAACCTGTATGTATAATTCTGAACCTGATAAAAGCGATTATAAATGTTTAGTAATTTAATCCTGGAGCAAAGAAGGATTTAAATAAACAACTTGAAGGTCAACATTAAGTGAACATTCATAAATCTCTGTACAGCGCTTCAGACTGTTCTTGAATTTATTGAAAACTTGTTTCTTCCAGCCACATCATACATATTTCCTTTTTTTTTTTGTTATTGCTTTGGTAATTACATAACATTTACTTGAGTTTTTATCTGCTACCTGTAATGATAATACAGATACAAGTTTTTATCAATTACCCCTTAAAGTGCTGG
Source organism: Brachyrhaphis terrabensis (assembly GCA_903067065.1). Classification (NCBI taxonomy): domain Eukaryota; kingdom Metazoa; phylum Chordata; class Actinopteri; order Cyprinodontiformes; family Poeciliidae; genus Brachyrhaphis; species Brachyrhaphis terrabensis. The sequence continues at coordinate 35,231 of CAEGAG010172738.1, forward strand.
CGTTAAGAAACAAAGAGCAGACATTTCACAAACCCTCAGTGCATTTGCAGTGAATACTTATGAGGCTGATTAAAGTGTTTTATTCATACCCAGGGCCTCATTCATAATCTAATTTCGGATTAATTAGTCCTCCAGTATCACCTCAACAGTTAGTATTTATTAATATGCCCATACTCTACACTGGAGATGAGCTTGTCTCTAAGCAAAGTCTGGACTTGACATAAACAAATTCTCCTGCAGGTCAAAGTAAGACTGCTGTGAACTTTACATGAGCTTTATGAACAGTGGATAAAAGGTCAGCTATCAATTACCAGTCAGAGGGATTTATGTTTGGCTGCCCTGTTCTCCTTTATGAGTTCTTATAATTAAAGCCTTAGCTTTTTCTTTTTTTTTAGTTTCAATGAGAATTCGCCATTCTTGTTCGGTGAATTATCGTTTTCCTTATAAATGCTTCCTTTTATTATATTTCAGTGAAATTACAACACATCACAACACCACCTAGCTTGTGATTTCACATGAGGAGAGTAAGTGGTTAAATAAATACATACATAATCAACTGCCAATAGTTTATTTAATGTAAATTGATGCAACATCTTCAGGCTCATATGCCATGTAGACAGTTAATATAGTCAGTATAAATGCTTAAGGTAGGACAACACTATAAAATGCAATCGTCAGGATATTTTAAGTTAGAGATCAAAATTTCCATCTAATGGACCAAACAGCACCATCTGTTCTCCTCATGTGAAAACAAAAGAATTAGAGGAAACATGCAGAACATAGAAGTAAGGATAAGGACTCAAAACTATGTCCATTTTGTATGTTACAATGGTTATTTTTGCAATTCCAGGTGTATGCACATAGATTTAAACAAATGTGATGTTTCAGGTTGTAATATTGGTATGTGGTGGCGATGTTAAAAAGCTCAGAATTATTGATCCCCTATGAATTTCTTGTTACGTCATTTACAACAAATTACTTGTTTCAGATCATCAAATACAGTTGACAAGCATCAAATGAGTAAATTCAAAAAGAGGTTTAACAATAATGATTTTGGAATCAGGAAAAAATCAGAACGCAAACTTTCCTTATAGTTGAATGACCCGTAAGCTCATTAGATGGTTTTCCCACCTGTTCATGGAGTCATGTTGCACCCTTCAAAGGCCGGATTTGAAAACTGATTATGTCCCAGCAATGTGGCATAATCAGTCTTACTATAGAATATAGGCTGCCTATATTCAAAGAATTTTCCAAATCCATCTTATCCATGGATTTGACAGCTAGGTCTGGTTTCTGCAGACCATGATATATTAAGTTTTCTTACAGGTCGAACGGAATATTTTTGTTTTTATAACAATGGCAGATGAAGCAGGAGATGGAAGGGGAGTGGAGAACAGTTTTAAATATGTGCATTAATGCCTGGCGGTACAAAAGTTAAGTTAAAAGTGTTAAGCAGTTATGTTGTTAGAATTTTGTCTTTCACATAAACATGTATTTAAAAAAAAAAAAAAAAAAGGTATTGTGAAAAATTCATTAATTAAATTAATTCATTTAAATAATTGTTAAATAAGTAACAAAAAAAACTCAGGATAATTTTCGATTGCCATTTTTACCAGCTTGTGTTTAGCTCTGTCACAGTTACTAGGCAACAGGACATATACCGAGATAAAAGCAGGAATAAATCTGAAGGCTGGTCGGTCCAAATTCATCTCACTTACTTTCACTACGGTCGGTGAAGGACGCTGCTCCATCTTTACTTTCGTCATTTGCCACCTGCATTACTTAGACCATCCACCAGAGGGCATTCACAAGTGTTTGAGCAAAATTTCAATTATGGAACAGAAGTAAAAGCCTAAGAAATGCCTGCATCTAAAATTATATGTGTGGCATTAGAGAATTAAACACAGATCAATAGATTTGACTTAAAGCACCATTGCTATTATAAACAAAATTCTAAAATATTGCTTGCCTATTTATTAACCCTGTGTTTCCCACCCACCCTGGCGTCAAAACTGTTAAAGACTTGAGACATTTTGAGATGTGCCTGTGTGGTGCCTTCGCCCTCCCATTCTCCCAGCAGCAGGTCTCTGGGGCGCCTCAGGTAGCTTATAGCACGATACTAATGAACAGCGACAGTCACGGCCGCTGATGCCCTGCCCTGTGGATCAAGCAGCTCAGTGCTGGACCTGAGCGAGCGAGCTCTTGTTCCCGCTGCAGCTGCATACCAATGCTGCAACGTGTTGTTATGCCCAGAATAACAATGCAGGCAAGTTTATTAGCAACTCTGTCGAAGATTCAAAAAGTTGGTGAATTCACTGACAACAAGTAAAACATCTACAGGTCCTAGTTATGGAAAGAGATGACTGCATGGAGTCCTTCTCCCACTGCAATCACTCTTATGCTGCACGTAATCTCTATCTGTATCAATGCTCCTGAGCTGCAGTCTTAAACAATCATATTTCTGTGTGGATTGTGGAGTAAGGGAATGAGATATTGATTTTCCTGCAGCCACATTTGAAAAAAAAAAAATGCACAGCTGAGTTTTTCAAACATTTGAGGACAAAATTACATGATTTTTTTTTTTTTTCCTATTTATTTTATTTATTTTTTTGCCACAGGTAATGTTCAGCAGAGTCATCAGCTGCAGCAAATAGGTCCAAAGCTGCATATTTAATGTCAGACTAAAGATTTATGATCAGACAACCATTTAACGGCAAATTTTGCCCTGAAGAAGAGTCAAGGCACGTTAAAGTTTAATAGTTTGCTGTAATTCGAAGCAAGCATGTTTTGGTTTGACCAAACCCAGCTCTGCCACAAAGCAGAAGGTTTCTAAAGCTCTTAGCTGCTGAGGGACCCCCCCTGCCATATTGTCGCAAATGGTGAGACTTCTGCCTGAGGTGACGGGGGATCCGGAATGGTAGCGCGGGAGTACTGTTGTGCTAAAATGATTACAGAGATAAAGATGAAAAGTCTTGTTTTTCTCCCCTGATGCTGCTGCGATGATGAAGGAGGGAAAAAAGCGAGTCTGATTTGTTCTCACCAAGGAGGCAAATGACACATTGTGGGCAAGTCGTCGGCTCATCGCAATTAAGGGACCCGTAGTCAGATTTCAGCTTGAGTTCCTGTAAATGTTTTTCAGCTTCTCTGAAGCAATATTCGCTCATCACAAAAAATTTGGTGAAAATATGCAGCTAGTTACAGTAGAAATATTTGAGGCTTAAAAAGGAAAAATAAAATAAATCTACAAATAATTTTTTTGCCAAACAGCGCAGCTCTGCGGGGAGTAACACGAAGCTGAAGTATGAACAGCCGGTCTGACATTATGCTGTGTAAGACGACTGCAAACCTTCACTGTGTTTCTTCTTTATAAAATGCAAATTAACTCCAGAAGCCATAAAATTGGCCTCTCCATGAGCAAATCCACATAGAGAATAGGAATCGGTTTTAATATGTGGGTTATGTGACTATAAAGGATCATTTACAATTTCAAGTTTTTTGCTCTGGGCACAGAAGCCTCAGAGTTATTCATAACCTGAAGAACTATGACAGTCTGAATGTGGCTGAAACAATCACAATATCATCTTTCTGCATTATTTACTGAGAGAAGGAAGGAAAATAGCCTTAATTTGAACCTGCCTGTCTTTTTGCTCTGGGTTTATTAAGTCAATGAAATCCAACAAAATATTTTTTTGACTTTGTAGAGTAAATACCTGAAGTTGTGCAGCAACAATCAAGGGTCATGATGGAGAAACATAGCTAGGATGTGTAAAGAAAAATCAACAGCATCAAGTGAATAACATCTGTGATCAGAACAGAAAGTTTGGATCTAAAGCTGTGGAAAAAAGATCGTTTAGGCAGCTTGAATACTGTTGTTTTTCTGTATGTCCTAAACTAGGACAAACGGTACAACAACAGAACACTCTGACAATGTGTGTGGCACTGTACAGAGGTAGGAAAGATTATCAGATAATGAGCGAGAGACTGGAGTGTCATTCAAGGTGATGCAACACCGAGTCGCATCTTTTTGATCCACTGTTCAAAGGTATTAGGAAATGGCCTGTTTTACAGGGTAATCATGGGTTGTTTTTGTAAAATTGGTAAATCAGAAAGAGCTTGTTCATCTTTTATGAACTGTAAGAAAAAAATTGAATTGTATCTGTAAGCTGAAAAGGCTTGCAAGGTTTTGAATTAGGTAGCATGTTTACAGATCAGGCGAACTGTGCTATTTGTACTGGTAATATTAATTAGTGTACTGTCTGCTTCTATTTTCTACCAACCAAGCAGTGATGTAGCCATCCAGCCGTTATCTTCTCCTTATTTGAGTTTGGGTCACAGAGGTAACGTATCCAGGAGTAAAACTTAGACATCCCTCTCTTCGGTATCTGTTTCCAGCTGATTCTCCAGCCTTTCTATTCCAGAAAGGAAATACACTAACCAGGTGTTCCTCTTTAGGTTCTTGTTATCGCAAATAGCAAAAGAAAAATCTAAACAATTTCAAATAAATGTCCCTAACCTTTTGGATCCATGTGTTAAATGTGGGAGGCTTTGGTTTAGAGAAACATTTCTGACTCCTTTTTGAAACTCTGCCAGGAGTGATTACTATATTTCTGAAGGTAAAACAGGGTCTAATCCGGTTCAAGCAAGGTGTACTTAATAAATTAGCCAGCGAGTGCATAGTCTCTCTCAGGGGTCTGTTCAAAGCAGGACAAAACTCAGGAAAACCAGTTTCTTCTGCTACTGACAGAGCAAACAACCAGGTTGGATTGAAATAATAATTGCACGAATATTTTCAATTATTAAAACAAAGTTCCATAAAGTTAAAGTTTTTGTCACTCCACAATTACGATTTTCAATTTGCACTTTCAGAACTGTGTATTTTAGGTTGGCTTGTTGACTCAATGCTAACGTGAACTTTGAGCTGCTGAAATATGCAGGGAAGGATTACTTTCACTGTGGACAGAGTTGTATTTGTTGCATCAGAATGATCTCTGAATCCCTGGAGGAGTGAAACATGCCCACAAAATTATATAGTCTTTGCTCTTAGTCAGAGCGAACCTCTTGCGGCTTCTTTCTGGTGAGCTGTGGTGAATTAAATATTAACCTAGAGACTGCAAGATAGGAATTTAACTTCTGTCAGACCAATTAAAGATCTTGTTGAAAGAATACAGTTTTCATTTTAAGGTTCCCTCTTCTCATTAATAGTCACTTGTTGGCTATGTGTATAGTTGATTTTAATCTCACTCAGGACACAGATGCTTCTTCTTGTTTATTACCATCCTTCTCTATGGATCTAGGAACTAAACAATTTGCAAACAAAACCTCAACCAACGTAAGGTTTGAAAAACCAGGGTCTCTGTCAGATTCTTTCATTATTTGAAGTTACTGGCAATCAAAAAAGCTTCATGTAAATGCTGCAGAGATTTTCCACATATCTTTCTGGATCTTACTTACAGTTAAGAGAAAGAGAAAGTTTCTCCTGACTCGCCATACAAATCAGGGACGATTGGGTGCAAAGGGAGAGGCAACCTGGTCAGGTGGAAGCTCATTTCAGCTGCTTGTATCCAGGTCATGATCTTGTTTAATAACTATAAAGGCTTTGGAAAGTAGACATAGCAGTAATAGCTTCACTTTTTAGCATAACTTTTTCTTCTTTCTAGCTAGTATCAGAGCCTGTATCTGCCTGTGGAGCTCCATTTGACTATTGCACACCCACTCTATTCTGCCACCCTAGACCAAAATACTTGAACATCCCACGCTTGTGGCAGACTTGCTCCCAGTGGTACCAGAATGGCCTCAGAAGTGGAGAGCCTGAGTGTCATTCCAGCTGCTTCTCACTCAGATCCAGCAGTGATCTTTTTTTTTTTTACTGATCATATTCCTGTTTCCATTAGAAATTAAGACAAAGAAAGCCAAAGAAAATGTTAGTTTTATAAATAAAAAGCTTTTTATTTCTTTTATAAAAGCACCTCCTTTAAATGCATTTCTTTATACTAAAAGAGAGAGGCACACATTCACAAAAAGCAACTATTTACAGTAATTAGAAGAGTGATACCATTAAAGATTTAAAACCTCTGGCTCTGAATAACATTTTTCACTAAGACTAAAATACAAGCTGCTGCCTTGGGTGAAAAATAAAGACCAAATGTTTTTCTCTTTCATTATGCATATCACACCTTGACATTTTATATTTCTTTCACTAAACAATTCAGAAAGATTAATGTAAATCATGACTTCTGTGAGTGACTGTAACAAGAGCAAATTGTAAAACTTGACTGCGTACCAATCTACAAAGCATAAGTGAGTTTTGTGTGGGAATAACTTGACAGACCTGCTCAGAGTCATGACCTTTACACCCCTATGTACCTTTGGTAGGGACTGTAAGCAAAATCTCCTGACAACATCAGTGCCTGACCTCCTAAACTTTGCGTAAATTAAGCATCTCATTAATTAAGTAAAGAGCTATAAGTCCTTTTAGTTTACTACATGTGTATGTGAGCGAATATTTTTGCAAAATAGTGTATCATTGTCACTATGAACAAGACCAACAACGTCCATTTCCCCATCCACCAAATACTCTCCTTCGTTACCAGCCAGGCAAGGTTTTACCTGCAAGAATGAGAACCATGCCGGGACAGCAATGAGTCTACAGGTTTGATGAATTGCTAAGAATTAACCAGACTGAATTGTGCTTCCACGTCTTCTGCTATTTAAATACTGGATGAGATGGAGGGAAGGATGTGTTTCTCTCTCCTGTATGACTAGAGGTGTAATAAACTAAAGAATCACCCCTGCTGGTGGCTTAACACACCCCCTGAGATCTTTACTCATTTGAGCTTTTTTTCTCTGAATTTCTTTTAATTTCAGCAAACGGGGAGTTTCCACCGGTGGCCACCAGCATAACCCAGCTCCCATTGTTACCTACCAGTAAGACTTCAGTACCTGACATCAGAAGCCCTCCGGTGATCACCACAGATTATTGTAAGTGTGTTTTATTGCAATAAATTAGATGCATGTGTTAGTGAATGAGGGGGAAAAAAATACGTTGGTGTTTTTTGCGTCTATAACACCTGTTTTGCCCTCTCCCACACACTCACGCTTACACGCTTTAATGAGCTACAAATACTCTTGTCCTGCTGGGTATGATGTCAGTGTGTGGCCTGCAACAAAGTAAGTGTGCCCCCTACTGGTGTGCTCTGTGTTCAACAGCTGAGCGAGTGAATCAGAGATCTCCTTCGGCATTAAATGGAGCAGGACGGACAGTTTTGAAGTGTAAAACCGTCCAATTTGTCTCCAGAGAATGTCAGTGGAGCCAGATCCACTGACTTGACATTTTTCATCTCGCACTCTGCAAATTTTTTACTTCAAAAGAGTAAAGACAAGCAGAGGTTCGTTTTGCAGATGCTAAGCTGCAAGTTAGTTACTTTTCTATGAGACCTTCTCAGAAATGTTCTTCCGCAGAAGCACTTTGAAGTACTTGAAATGCATTTTGAACTTTTGAAAACTTCTCCTCTAAAAGTTATCAGAGTATCTACTCATAGTTTAATGTCTCCTGATGATTTTATTTGTCAGCAAGGGCTTCTAGCACTTTCATTATTTACATGTAAGGACCAGTGTTACTGTTCAAATTCAGTGACCAGAAAACTGATATTTATCATGTTCACTGACCACAAAGCAAACATCACATCTGGCACATATGTTGAGCTGTACAATAGGAAAATAATAAGCCAGGCTTCTATATACTGCTGTTTACGGTTTTATTGAACATTAAAAGAAAGCACACCCTAATAATAATTTCAAATACTTATGGATTTGCTTGGTTATACAATTATTTACATTTTAATTCACGTTTTTGAATACTCAATGAATTACATGCTGTTAATATTTTGTAGGCAAAAGTAAAGCAGATATGAAAGTTATAGCTCACCCTCACTGCCTCCATAAGACAAGAGAGCGAAAGTAGCAACAAAAGTGCAATTGATTCATCATCAACTGTGTTATTAGTTTCTTTTTCCTAAAAATCCAGGTTAGCAGCAAATAATGAAGAAAGAAATGAAAAACAAAATGTTATGTAGTAGCTGAAATTACTTGCAATGCAACATGAAATTGATCTGGGCAGCTCAGAGAAGGGAATATAGTCAGTGTCACTTGTGCTTTTAATCGACGTTTAAAATGTCTGATACACATTCAATTCCTCTTTCATGCTTTGGCCTTATGACATTTACCATATATTGTCAAGGATTAAACTTTCTATCTTCAGGCAAAGTTAAGGCATCTGATTTCTAACCAACTCGTCAGCTATGTCAGAGTAAACCCGAAGGCCAAAATACTTATGACCTCCTCTCAAATATTACAAAAACATCACCCACAATATCCCATGGCTGTATCGATGTCTAAACTTTTATTTCTCTATTACTTTAAAACACACTGCACAGTTTTTATGCCATTGTGTTTTGGTTTTCATTAATGTAAGTGAAAAGTCTGTACATCCCTGTTAAATGTTACAGTTTTGTAATGTTAAAAATAGTAGTAATCTAAAATAATACAGCCAATAATACAGAAATTGCCTCGTGGGAACTAGGGCTAGGACATCTTTGCCAGAAAAGAAATGTCTTAAATATTCCTCTTTAATTGCTCAATATTTTGAAGCGTGGCCAGTACGGACTGAATGCCTTTGTTAACTTCTTCTACTGCCGTTGCCAAACTACAGCCCTACATAAGCAGACTACAAGTGCAAAACAGGGCAGAAAATGGACGTAATAGTTCACAACTCTTCCTTCTGCTCACAGACTGGCCACAGTGATAGACTAATTAATAGGACATAGTATTATCATAAAATGAAGAGGTTAACCACAGTATTAGTTTAGGGATGTCCACTACCACAGTATTTTTCGTTTTTCCTGGAAAAGATTCCAGTTTTTTCACTATTGGGTTCTCCAGATTAGAGGTCATGTTTAAGTTAGAAAAAAAACTCTGAAATGATTTATCATGGTTGTAATGGTTTATTTTGTTTGAGGACTTTTTATATCCAATGTAGTCCAGCAACTTTGAGGTCTGGTTTTAAAAGGTCTGCTTGTGTCTTTTAAATGCTGTTTACTGAATTTGAGTTGGCACCAGTTCACTCAAATGAAGCTTCTTACAGGAGCCACAGAGGGAAACAGTTATCAAATTAAAGAGTCTGAGTTTCTACAAAATGAAAATATTTTATTTGGTATTTAAGCAACACAACACATTCTGGAAAGCTTCAAAGATTCAGCACTGTATTTTTACGCGGAGAGAGGCAAGTGGGTAGAAACCTTAGCAGCAGCTCAAAGAGGAACCGTCTTTATTGTACGTTTGCCTAATTGGCTAAAGTTTTTAGGATTATCCAATTTAATGCATTATTCTGTGGGTCTTCTTCATTGTAGAGCAATGAAGTGACTGTGTGAGGGAATGTTTAACATCTGACACAGCAGACACAAGAGCCAGGCAGCAACTGACTGCAGAGAAACATCCAAGTGTCTTAAGATATTTGCTTCAAGGGCAGAACGAAAGCAGTATAATAGGTTTACACAAGTAATATTTAGGATGGTTGGGAAAAGGGCGGCAGGCCTCAAAGGAGGATGGGAGTTTGAAATCCCACTGCTCTCGCCCTTGTGATTATCATAGATATTAAGTCAGGGGGAAAGAAGTTGAAGTTCTGGGTTGGCCCTTCCACAGGCAGCCTTCAGCGGCTGCCATTCGACAGCCGCCTTCTTTAGCCTGGTGCTTTGACATGTGGAGGACAGCATGGCAGGCCTGACGAGGGCTTTAGCTCAGCAGATCTGTCACTCCAACAAGCCTCTCATCTTCCCCCCGACACACTGGGTGATTAACCCCACCAAATGTTCATGTCTCCCCTCACCCTCCTCTTCACCCCACTATCTGGGACGCGGACATTTTGTTCCCTTTCATTTCTACATTTGTCTCTTGTCTCTAGCATGTAAAAAGCTGTTATTGACTCTCTGTTTGCTTGTATCACTGCCTTCTCACGCTGCTATCCCGTCTCACTGTCAGAACTTGCTCTGATCTCAGTCTGTTGTTCCACTTTTTTCCTCCCATCCCCCCGAGTTCACCTTGATTCTTTTCTTTTTGTTTATGCGTTTTTCCTTCATGAATGTACCTCCTCTTTGGGAGCAGAAACTTTTAGTTCTCACAAACCTTATGCTCTGCAGCATCCGTACCTGACTCATCGTTTACTTATTTATAGAAGAGATGGCTCAGAATAAGGATACATATATGCCTGAATAATTCTTAGGTTTTAGGCCAAGAAGCTTTCATTTGTTTCTTGAATTAATGCAGAAATTTATTATGAAGCTTATTTTGTTGTAATAACAGTTTGTCATTGTCTCTACAGCTTCCTTCCTCAAGAAAAAAATTTTACCAGGTGGCTTCAAAAAGTGGAGTTTAAAAAAAAAAAAAAAATCCAGTTCTGTGAGGTATATGAAGCACATGGGTTGTTTATGATCCACCTGACATTAAATGTAATGTTTTCTGGGGTGAAGGTTAAAAAATTCAAGAGCAAGATTTTTTTCTTTTTCTATTGCAAACTTAATTGGCATGACAAAAGAAGTGGATCTCCTCTGTGCTGAAAGATCATATGCATGACGCAGCATTGAAATAAGGATAATAGCAGCGGTTAGTTTGTTATTCGTGCAATATTTCTGCAGCATTTACATCAGGGGTTGGCAATTAAATTTCCAGAACGGTCACATGTTGTTTCATTATTGTTTTGATTGTTTTTGAAGGCCATATCATCAGTTGAATTACAATATTTCAAAAATAGATTAGAAGATATTCTCTAAAGTAGTTATGTATCCAATATCATTTGGAGACAATTTTTGTTAATATGTTAAATTTCAAACATTCCCACTCTGCACAACCTGACTCAACCTGTTCTAATGCCCACACCTGATGTATGTATTTGTGGGTAAACTCAAAGAGTGTGGTAGGACACTGAGTTGGAGTAAAGAAGGAGAATAATCTGTAAAATGTTGGCTAATAACATCAGCATTGCAGTTTTTACCAGTAGTATCGCTATTAAATATTAATTGTGCATCTTTACTTACAATAGTCAAATGCTATTGAACAGTGAAAGGCAGCATGCCTCATTAACTACTGAAACATTATATTGTGATATTGCATTTAGTTAACTTTTAGAAAAACATTGACTGAAAATGTGTGCTTAGTCGAAGGATGCTACTTTCAAGCTTTACTCCATCTGATTTCACCAGAAGGGGGCTACATGATATCAGATAATTGGATTGCAAAGTTACTTCCAACACTTATGACCTTTAGCATCTACTGCAAAACTCCATCCAACTTGCTAAAAATCATTTTTGCACAGGAAGTGACCAATCATGACAACCGAAAATAACAACCAACAAATCATATATTCCAAGCTGTATTTTGCTAATTAATCGGCACATTAACTGATACTGAAATTATGTATAGCCTGTGAGTTGCTAGTAACTCTTATAGAAAGGTTTGCAGGGGTAATACTTTATACATGTTAATTTTTAAATGTTCTATTCAAAACCACAAGTTTAGGCCCTTTATTGGACCTAAAAATACAATATATAAAATTGTATGTCTACTTTGCCTTTTGTGTTAGAAAATACAGCCAGTCTCAGTTTTCTTTGTCTTCTGGATATGTTTGCTTGTCTGTGGCTGTCAAAGATTTTCTAAGCTTTGAAACAATAAGTCCTTATAGCAGACTGTCATGATGCCTCAACATATCACTGTGTTCACTTTTTATCCAGCAGGATGTGAAAGAATTAGATTCTTTAAACAAACCCTTCTCCATTTAAAGATGAGCCAGTTTCATTCACAAAACAGCAGCAGCAGCAGCCCAAAGGTTGTTGATGAGAAATGGCATCAAATCAAAGTTGGACGACATGTTGATTGAAGCATTCTGATGGGTTCTGACAACAGGCGCCGTCCTTTGAGCACTGTCTACAGAAAGGAGCTTCAGCCATTTTAGATTTGCAAATTAGCTGCACAGAATAAAAATCTGTCAGCTTCAATTGTTTCCTTGTTTTTTTAAGCTTTGACCTACAAAAATTCCTTATAAAGTGTTATTTTCAGCTGAAGATGGAAACTAGCAGTCACCAAGTCGGCTATAAGATGGATACTGAGTCACATAAACCAGGGGTTTTAATTAATTTGAGTCTTTACTCTTCAGGTTTTTATTTGAGCATTCAGAGCCAGTCTTAATGTGACAGTCTTAATGTATCTTTCTAATGACCGGCCCAAAAAAGAAACCAGCTGCAGGATAAGATGTGCTCATCTTAAAACAGGACGGCAGTGAGGAAGAAATTGCTATTGTGCTCAATGCTGTGTTCTTTTTTTATTATTATTATTATTTAAAAATGGTGAATCTTATTGGGGGTAAAGTTGGGGATTATTAGGATGAAGAAGCTAGACAGACAATGAAAACTTAATGTGGGGGGAAAACCCGTTCCTGTAGTAGGTTTTTTTCTCCTTTAGGTAGAAGTACATTTCCATAAAACAGTGGAAATTCAACTATCATTTGAATTATTAAAATCTTTAGAGCAACCTTTAAAGAGAATTAAGATTAAAAATCAGATTGTTGAACCAAAATTATTCTTTAGGTATCATAATCTGAAGGATTTGATCTGGATTTTACATATTTTGAATAAATGTGGTTTATGACCTGCTTAGCATTTCACAAGATCACCGTGTTCCCTTTGTAGTGTTCATTTAGTCTCTTCCATTAGTTTCCCCCAGTTGCATCAGTCTCCTGTTACCGACACAGCTGTCAACTATTAGCATCAATTTCTTGTCTCCATCCCAGTAATACAAAGAGTCCCATCAGGCATGACATCATGACAGGTGAAGTGATCCTCTCCATCATATCACCTGTTAGTGGGTGGGATATATTAGGCAACCAGTGAGCATTTTGTTGTTAGTTGAAGTGCTAGAAGATGGAAAATAGACACGGGTGAGTGTTTTGTAGTGTGATGAGAGAAAAGCGTCAATGGCTTCTTCAGAACTGCAGCTCCTCAAGTCCTTGTACACGCTTTCAGAAAAGCAGTCTTCCATGATGGTTTGGACCTCTTTCAGCTTGCTTAAGACAAACAGGTCCTATATAAAATATCTACTGGCTCAATTGTGGTTCTAGATACAAAAGTAGATATTTAGGCTCACTATAGAAATATATATTTGTACTCCTGTACCAGATATTTTAACCAGAAGTGAAATTACAAAAGAAAAGAAAAAAAAATTGGTCTTTTTACATTAGGACTGAGGAACACCTTGTTAAAATCTGAGATTTTGTGGCCTTTTTTTTTTTTTATATAACAGCACCATTACCGAGATTAGCTCACTTTACACCACGGTCGACCAGGAACAGTTCACTTACTCGCATTTTATGTGATCAACGCTGTTTATCACAATATGTTGTCGTGCAATGAAAGCAGATCTCTCCTGTGTTTGACCCGTCACTGCATCGAATGGCCAGGTCTGTTAAAGAGCTGCCGTCAGCTTTAATGCAGTCTCAAAGCTCTGATTGACTCAGTTGTTTCCTGATTTATGGGGATGAATCCACCCAGGCCAAATGTCATCATGGCAAGAGTTAAAAAAAAAATCAAAATTTGAAGAATTCTGCTTTTGACATGACGTGCCTTGCAGCGCAGCCTGGCAAAAGTTTGGTCCATCTGCCCCTTTGTCCATCTGTCTGTTACAAGCAGAAATGCTCAGATGCTGCTGATCAGTGGTTCTCAATGATTTCTGCATGCCAGAAGAACATTGGTATTGTTGATACTCTCTGCCCCCAAAAATGCCTTTGTTGGCCATAAAGAAATAAAATGTTCTTCTATAATGCAAAAAACACCATCTGGAGAATGCTGGGATGTTGCTGCAGGAGCTTCAGTCCAATCAGAAACATTCTCCTTCTTCTTTCTCTTGAAGTTTTTCTTCTCTGCAACACATTTGGAACAATTTCCCTCTGATGAACACTGCCAGCCCTCTTTCTGATGGAGGCCACCGCTTGTTATGGTAATTGCTTACTACTGGTGGCAAAGTTCATGGGTTCATGCAGTATTCAGGCAGGGATACAGTCCACTGGGAGGTCTTTTGCATCTGGATTCATACTTGTTGGAAGTGAGAGGACCAGACGAGTGTGAACAGCGGTTATTAGAGAGGACCCTCATCTCTGAGAGCTCATCTTGTTTTTGTTTGTTCTGCCCAAGTGCTCATCGCAGAGTTAGTAATTACGCCAGCTGTGTGGTGGGTTTTCGACGGGAATTCACTCACACTGGACCAACAAGAACTGTAAAATGTGGTCAAGTGGGAAACCATCTGGATATGAGGGAATCATTTCAAACACAAGAATGGTTTGTGCTCAACACCGAATGAATTCATGTCATAGGAGCCAAACTTCACAAATACAAATAACTTAAACAGAGAGAGATTATGTTGCTGCCTTCACTATTTAAGCATGCCTGGCCTTACCTGATAATCATTGATATTATATTGATATTAGTCACCATGTCTCTTTCCCACAGTCAGATGTTGGAAATCGCATTGCATAATATAGAGTTTCTGGTTTACGTCTGTGCTTTGACTAGGCCTTTGTACCTCTGATTCTTTTCTCTTTCAGCTATTGAGTTGTAGATTTGCTGCTGTGTTTGAAATCGTTGCCCTGTTAGTGACCCAGTTTGTGCTAAGCTTCCTCTGTCAGGCAGATTGCTTCACATTTGACCTTCCTGACAGGTCCTGTGGCTGGGAAACGAGAATAAATCATGAAGTAGATGAACAGATTTGCAGCTGTACCCTTTCACCTGTTACAGTATACTTCGGACAATAGAAGTTACAAGCTCAAATCATCACCCACCACCGTGCTTGACAGTTGATTTGACGTGTTTGTGCAGATATGAAGTTTGCGTCTCGCTCTTGGACCCCTGTCAGTGGTGCTGGGACGTAACAGTTCACAGATGTAGCCCTGCCCGAGTGCCTGTCTATCTAGTGACTTTTATTCAAAAGCAGACTTTGGTTCACCCAAATCTGCTTCTGAAGAATTTTGAAAACATTTCTAAATTCAACAAATATGACTCAAAAGAGTGACCCAGATCCTGTTCTTAGTGCTAAGCATTGACGAAACATTTCTTTTTAGTCTAAATTTGAAAAAAGCTGCCTATCTTTCTTGAAATAAAGCAGTCATCAATCTGTTTCTTACTTTATTTTTTTTTTAGCCTGTGAGTATTTTGGACATGACGACTTTGGTCAAAATGCCAAAAAGTTTGGACACTCTTCTCTTAGTATGACTAGTAGCTGCTCAAAAATATGTTCTCTCTGTAAAACAGTGGAATTCAAATAGTTTGCCCTTTTATTATTTCTTGGATCGTAGAACAGCAACAATACAATGCTACCTTAAGCCATTGTTTTTATATTTCCTCCTTGAAATTTTGTGAATATCTATATTATACATCTATATTCTCCATGGTAACAAATGGAGAATATACTATCTCCATCTTTTATAGAGATAGTAACACTGATAATGATGAATTTATCAATGAATTTGATTACCAGCACCTTACTCTCCCCTTGAATGCAGTAAAGTCAGATTTAATTTATCACATACTGTTTTGCACTTTATCATAGATTGTGTTCTAGAGATAAGGAAATTGTGCTACTTGTTTTTTTGTTTTTTGTCATCCCCTCTCCCTCCTTTTTGTCCAGATGCATAAACAATTAATTGAAAGACGGATGACTCTGAGACAAAAGTTAGAAAGTCTGCCTCGATGCTACTTCTGAAATCAGGATTTAGCGCTGCAGCTGTTCGTTCCTCCTTGTCCATCTGACAAGACTGATGTGAAACTAATTGCAGAGAAAAAAACTTAAATTAGCTTTGACTCATGGGATTACAGACAAAATGAGCAGAAATGTTTATCACCTGTGATCCTGTCAGTGCCTCCCTGCTGCTATTATGGCTATGATCTCAGTTTGAAGCTTACCTTCACTACATGTAATAATGTGCTTTATATCTTCTGTGGAGCAGAGGGAAATGCTTTAAGTGTTGAATGACAGCAGAATGAAAGAATTGAGAGTCTGTGGTGCGCACTGAATGTCAGCCAGCTCATCATCCTTGAGTCTGTATGTGTGACAGAGTCAAACTATTTGTCTTTCTGCAGCTGTGTGTATGTGCTTCACAAAGAACTAAGCCATTTGCTTTTTCCTTGTTCTTCATCTGCAGCCAAGAAATGGTTTTTTCACACCTGTGGGGCTGTGGGTCCTGAGGGCCCGACTCCCACTCAGTGCCTCAACTCCTACAGAAGCAGCAACATCAACGTGACGGTCGGCACCCACGGGCCCCTCAAAGGCATTCAAATGTGGCGGGTCCCAGAAACGGGCACCTACAGGTAGGCCTGCTGCCAGGATAAACACACACTTACACCGCCATTTTCACTGGAATAATTCATAGTCAGGGTTACTGTGGGCTTTTATGCAAATACTTCAGATTTTTCCAGACCTAATTTTATGGAGCTGACAGATCTTTCTTTGTCCATTTTTAACCATGAAATGTAAAAGTTCACCGTGAGTTTATGACATATATTTAACACCAACACTGGTTAGTGGATTAATGGATGGAGAGACGAAGCTTTTTAGCAATGGGAACGGGAATAAAAACACATTCATGGTTTCTTATTCTCCTTCCTTATGCAGGTGGGAAGTCAAAGCACTTTTCCTTTGGAAGAATTATGTCTGCAGCTGAAACCAGATATGTATATGATTGTATATAAAGACAGAAAAGCAATCATTTCTCAATATCTTGCATTGTATCATACTAAACATTTCCTGTTTCTGGTCAGAATGACTTTCTTTCCAGCTTCAGACAGAATCTTTGCAAGTGTTTCTCTTGTTTTGGATTTCAGTCAGATATAACATAACATGATAAAATATAATATAATGTAATATAATTTATATTGTTCTGGGTTTATACAATAGGTGCACATTTCCACGCTCTTTATACTTGTATGTAATTGATTGAACATATTGACATGGGACATTTGATGTCACACAAAGAAGCAAGTTTGAGGCTTTTCCTTAAACTGCAACACACTACAGGGAACCTCATTTAACCTACATTTTGTGAATTAGCCAATCAGAAGCTTACAAAGCTGTGACATCATCACCTGGGCATTATTTACTTTTTTTTTTTTTTATGAATAACGATTTAGTCATTTTAAAAGGCAGTTTTACCAAATCAAATTTATGGAAAGCAGTCATTATTCTGGAATAAATATGGAGAGAAAAAATATTTTATGCAGTCTATGTAAATATCTAATTTCAGCTGAATTGTTCTTAAGGGTCAGGCCCATTTCACTTAAACTGATGAGTTTCCATCTGCTGCAATGTAGAATGCAAACTCAACCATTTGTACTTCTGATGCTTTTGCTGCAAATATGACTCTCCCCTCACGCCTACCTCCGCAGCTCCATGCATCAATCCCTCTACAAGCGAAGAGAAACATTCCTAACAGATTCTCTTCAGAAGGGAGGACATGTGGCGTGATTCACTCCCCACCTGAATCCAAAACCACCCACCTCTGTTGCCATCGTGGAGCTTTAAAATTTGGAAATTTGTCAACATTCAGAGCTAGTGTGTTGACTTCACAGTGTGAGGTGCTCCATGATTATTGCTGCAGCCTTTTAGAAATCAATATTACTCCTGTGGGCACTCCTGAAGATATGAGCCGTTTAAACCTGGATTTGACTCCGAGTAGAACTCTCTGGAAGCTCCAATTGCACAAAAACAAGCTGCACACAAACAACTAAAAAGCCTGGGGCTAAAAAAAAAAAATAAACTAGCAGCATTGTGGACAGCACATGTTGTTCAGTTTTGTTCTCATACTGCCTCAGTTGGGCTTAATGTGACCCATTAAATGAAGCTGATAATAAACCACAGAAATTCATCTGCAGCTGCCATAAGGCAAAGATCTCCCCACCAAACTCACCAGAAGAAGAACCCATTGCGCTTTATTTTCCTTCCTGATCATCTTTAAATATGTGTCTTGCGTTTTGTCTTTATCAACATGTTTGTTGCTGCTCAGGATCACTGCCTGCGGTGCAGCTGGTGGGCGAAGCGTGATGGCCATGAGCAGGTCACTCGGTGTGTACATCACAGCAGACTTCCTTCTCAGGAGGGCCGAGCTGCTTCACATCCTGGTGGGACAACAAGGAGAGAACGCCTGCCCCAATGTGAGTCCGGCAGAGCACCACAGCCAAAAAATGTACTATAAAAACTGTTGTTTCAGCATTTAAGAATCCCTTCCAGCAGAATCTGGACCTAAGGAGTTAAGATTAGAACGTGTCTTCCATAAACTTGAATGTCTCCCTTAATCAAAACAGGGAAGCTTCAGTAGAAGGTCTTCCATTTGTTCCTTTCTTGATTAATACTTTTATTTATATCCCTGTAGAGTTTGCATGTATTTATTTGACTTCTTGCTTCTCTTTGCTAGGGAAATGTTCCTCAAATGTGACAACTTGAACACTAAAAGCTTGTTCACCTTGAATTAACTTTCTAGAAAGGCTCGGTTTCTAACCTGACTCAAACTTGATTGAATCTTTACTTGCAATCTTCTGCAGCTAAACTTTGTGTTGATGATGAAAGGAGGCTAAAAACTGTGCAAAACCCACACAAACAAGGACACTCACCCATATCTGTAGTGAGTGTTAAACATTTTCCAACTTCACAGGAAACTTCCAGCACAAGAAGGAAACAATGGCAAGCAGTCATACTATTTAACGCAAAAGCACACAGCACTAATTCACATTAGAAATGTAGACATCTAAAATGTGAGTTTCTGTGGACAAGAAGGGAACCACACCAGAGGAAGACGAGGGTTTCAAATGAGTTTTGACATCTTCCCAATAGAAGTAGACACCAGAGGAAATAAACTCTAATGAGTCTTTTTTGGATCTATTTTAGTTCCTGACCTGCAAGGAATCAACCAGAGACATAAGTTACTTTTCTGCAGAAGACAAATAATAGGAGACATATTATGTTGAATATATTTTCAACATAATATGATGGAAATATATTATGTTCAAAAGAACTTATTTGAATAAATAATTTCACTTGAACTTGTTTATTCAAATGAATAAATAAGTATTTTTCAATAAATATTGTAGGATCTTGATTTACTTAATGCAGTAGTGAAGTTGGGGAATGAGTTCAAAATCTGACTCAAAAATCTGTGTAAATCATACTTAATTTTTTACGTCACAAAATATTTGCAAATTTCTGTGAATATGCGATTAGTTATCCTGCAAATCAGTTTAAATATTTTCTTCTCATAAATAAAGTTTAAGGCTCACAATGAAATAGGGTATTGATATGCTCTGGAGAGTGCTTCTTTATGACAATGGTTATGTCTTTTTAAGTACTTTCATTGTAGGAAAACCACAAGAGAGTTAAAAAAAAAGAGACTGAAGTGATACTTGTGGCCTGTCAGTGTTGTAAATTGCCAACTGTTAGAATGTCTTGTTTCAGAGCTTTCTCGGAAACAGATAAATGAGTTATTTAGCTTGTTTGGAAACCAGGCGTGACATCCTGTGCAGCCTGGGTTTTTCTCCAGACCTTGTAATTGTGTGTGGCCCCTTCCAGCTGCTATGTGGGTCGTTACTGCTGAGCTATACCTGCGCTTTGTCTCTGTATTCCCACTCGGCTCGTTTATGTTGTGGTTGTTGTTTTTCTGGAAGAGAAAAAAAAAATCCCTCCTCTCTTCTGTCCTGCGATTATTACTTTTTAGCTCAACATGTCTTGAAGTGCTCTGTGCACACAGCAGAGAGGGAGTTACAAAGTTTAAGTGAAAGTGTTTAAAGTTCCTGTTATTACCTCTCAGCTCTGACAATGAGACCAACACCTCACTACAAGATTTCCCTTTGGAGACGATGAGAGCTCCTTTGCCTTCAGAAACACACATGCACACAAACACGCACACGTGCAGCGTGAAAAACTGCAACATAAAAACCAGAAGACTCTCTTGGATTATTTGAGCCCCTCTACCTGTCAATCACAGTCAGATTTCTTCTCTGTCCTCCCTTCAAGGCCTCTTAGAGTTTAAGCTCAGACAGATCTGGGAGTTGAGGCTCAGACAGAGTGAGAGGGAGAAACGTGTGCCCCTTCACACTCAAAGTCGGCCCGGCTGCAGGCTGTTCAGCATGATAGCGCACACAAAGCAGCATCGGTCCCTGAAATCTCAGCCAGGGTAGAGACACTGCTTCTGACATCACTCGCTAGCAAAATGTCCAGCTCCATTTTTATAGACAGAGGAGAACAGGGGCAACACTCTGTCTTCTTATGATAATCCAAAAAAACAGGCAGCTGTGTTTTTGTTATCCAACAAGAATAAAAACAAAAAACAGATTAAAGCAAAAGCTTAAATTGTCTTGGAAATACAACCTGGCTGCCTCAGTTTTTCCACCTGGATATGTCTGCTCACTGCTACAAAGTCAAACTCCCAAACTCAAAGCATCTGGGGTTTAGCTGCCGCTCCGTCTTCACATATCTGGCATTCATGACGTAAAACTCTTCAGCGAACTGACATCTTTTTTCCCCCGCTGCAGTCCAACGGCGCTCTGAATAAGATCTGCCTGGAGCACAGCAGCCCTATGGTGGAAGGAACTCAAGTGAAAGGAGGTGGAGGAGGCGGCGGCGGGGCGACTTATGTGTTCAAGGTAAGAACAGATCAAGGTTTGGAAAGGATGGGGGGGTTTAAAAATTTACCAACAGCTCTTGAATTATGTGAATAGGTTGGTGGTCATGGTCAAATAGGCAAAAATCAGCAGTGAAGCGTTACTTTTCCTGGTAAAATGCAAGATGTTGTAGTCAAAAGGAGTTTGGTTTTTTTGATAAGTTCTATCCACTAGAGGATAGGACATAAAACTATTATGACTTTATGGAAATCAAGCCATATTTTTATGCTGGAACATCTTTTAGA
>CAEGAG010172768.1:0-11088 GCA_903067065.1 Brachyrhaphis terrabensis
TCTATCTATCTATCTATCTATCTATCTATCTATCTATCTATCTATCTATCTATCTATCTATCTATCTATCTATCTATACACCTACTACATATAATCAAATTCTGTGAAACAATCCTGTTTTCTTTAAAAAATTTAGTAACTATTTGTATACTTATTACTCAAATATCTAATAAATTAACATTTTCTTTAATACTATACTATCTAGTATATATATATATATATATATGATATACTATCATATATCTTCTTTCTTTTTCATATGTATGACATTCTAATATATCATACTCTATTGTTTCATATTTTCCAGTGATTACATTTACCAGTATTGGGTTTTTGAATTTTAAAAGGTGTGTAGTTAAGTCCTGTATGTCCAAATCTCAACCTTGCTATCACACTTTCCTCCTTTCCATTTCTTCTTCCATTTCGTCTTTCTTCTTCTATCTTTTGAATTTTATAAAACCATCTTCCTGTTTTTTCTTCATCCCACCTTTCCCCCCCCATTCTTTCATCAGTTTTTGATGAAAGTACTGATGAGTAAATCTTTCCCTCAGTTTTACTTGTTTTAACTGTAAAACTAATAGGACTTTGAATTGCCCTCTGTCATTTTATCTGCCCTCTCATTTCTTTCTACTCCAGGGTTTCCCCCAGTGTATTATAAGCCTGGCGGCACGCCATCCTTTATTAGCCGCCAGGCTAAGCATTTATGTTTTTAGAAAAATAATAATTAAGAAAATAATTGCTTTTTTTTCTTTTCTTTTTTTTTTAAAGCCAGATTGCATGTGTCTCTGTTGTGCTTAGTGTTTCACTGGCAGAACAGATTTATTCCTAAAATAATCACAAAGCTGACGCCTCTACGCATTGCCTCACGTGCTGCCGCAGAAATCATCTAACTCTGAGACCCAGCAATGTCATCACATATGTCAAGGGATTATTATCACTGTACACTGTAAAGTGTGGGGCATGGAAGAGGTAATCTCCAAATCGTTCAGTGACGGCCCACTTCAGAGCTAAAAATTCAAGCTTCCCTGAGTGAATTTTGTAGTTTTTCTCAGTTGGAGTGAGTGTACGTGAACCATAGCCTATTATTCTTAATGCCCCCTCCTGTCTTTGATACAAGACAGCCCCAAGTCCTTCCTCTGAGGCATCCACCTGTAACACAAATGGTTTTTCAAGGTCTGAGTAGGCAATTATTGGTGGATCTGATAAAGCATCTACAAGCCTTTCAAGTGCCTCCTGCTGTAATGTTGTCCATTCCACAGACTGAGATGGTGGCAATTGTGAAGAACCTTTCTTTGAGGATTTGTACTTTGTCTTTGGATGTGACAACAGATCATAAAGCGGTTTTACTATCCTTGAGAAGTCAGCTATGAGTGATCGGTAGTAGCCTAAAAAGCCTACTACCGATTTGTAAGATTTGACTTTTTCTAAGCTTGCACAACTTCTACTTCTTTGGGATTTATTCAGTATCCATCTTTTGAAATGACATGGCCGACGTAACACACTTCCCTTTTAAAAAAATTTTTAGTTTCATAAATTACATATGGCTTCTCTGAGTTTGATTCCACATTCTTTTTGTCTTTGTAAAACTTTCCTCACATTTTCCACATATTCGTCAAAATTTTGCTAGAAACTAAAACATCATCAAGGTAGGGCACACATATCTCATCCCTGAGATCTCCAAGACAACCTTTCATAAACCTCTGAAAGGCAGCTGGGGTATTTGTTAGTCCGAAGGGTATCCTCAGCCATTCATAAAGTCCCCCATGGCAAGATAAAGGCAGTGCATGCTCGGCTCTCTGGACTAACAAAGCCTTGGTGGTAAGCTTTTCCTTGGTCTAGCACAGTAAACTAGGAATTTCTGCCAAGATTTTCCAAAATTTCCTGAATTCTTGGAATGGGATGTCTGTCAGGGTGTCTTTTTGTTTAATTGTCTATAGTCAGATGGTAGAGTCTTTCTTCTCACAATTACTATTGGTGATGAGTAAGAAGAAGATGACTCCTGTATCCACCCCCTACTGAGTAGATCTTGAATGTGCTTTTTCACTTCCTGATACAAATGACAAGGGATTGAATTGTATGTTTTTGTCACTGGAATACTGTCTTTCCAGTGACAAAAACTGGATGAAAAAAACTGCAGATGAAAACCTTCAGATTTTCATCTGCAGATCAGGTATGCATCCTGTATCCCACACATTTTGTGCAAAAACATTACTTTCTTCTCTTAGCATTTTTCTCACTTTGTCTTGTTGTTCTGCTGTTAAATGTGGAACATCAACTGGTGGATCCCATGTTTGTTTGTCAGTTTTTTCTTCATTTTGTGGTGTCACTTTCATGTATTTGGTGTGTGCATGTCCACTTTCACTTTGTGACCTTTTTATGACTTTTACATATTGTATGTACCGTAAATAATGAACTTTGTCCAATTGTCTGATACTGTTGTCTGTTTTTTGGACTACAACTGAAATTATAGCTCCCTCATCAGTTGATATGTGTATTAGGTGATGTTGTTTTTGTAATCCTTCTGGCCATGGTGTACTTTCATTTGGTTCCAAAACTGCATATTGTCCCTTTAGCACATTTTTCTTGAATTTCCCACAGATTACTTTGAACATTTGATGTTTTGGGATAATAATGTAATGGTTGCAAACAATCAAGCGAGATATTGTGATTGAGTCCGCAACATTTTAATTGAATAATTGTTACAAAGTAACTCAGTTAGCGGTATCGCTACACAACCTGTAGAAACAGAGAACAAAACATCTATTTCACAACCGTCATCTCCTAGCAACGGCGGAGTGATATTGACCCCCCTCTGCAACCACGTCAAACTGCAACACTAGTAAATAACACACACACAAAAAACACAAAACAGTATGCATTAATTTACCTCGACTATTCCACCAAAATGGCATGTGTGCCACAATAACATCTTGTCTCCCTAGCCTTACTATTTGATTCTCTGACAAAGATTTGTCTTTGCCAGTGGTGGGGTCTGGTTTCTGATTGATGATGCCTTTCATAATCATAACATGGCCAGAGGGGATGGCATCAAGGACAACTGCAAATTTCTTAGCAGTTACTGGAAATCTAAAATCAAGACCACCCATTTGAGAGAATGTATAATTAGGAATGAAATTCCAACATGAGGTGGGACATGACAGGTATTGTTTAATCCATTTGACTTTTAGAGTATTATTTAAAAATAGAAAAGTCCAGGAAATTTAACCCCCTCCCCTCTCATATCAATTGGGTTCATGATAACAGACTTTTTAATGTAATGGATGTTGTGCTTCCAAAGAAAATTTAATAATAACTGGCCAATACTTTTACAGGTGCTGTTGTCTACAAAGAGAGGAGAGGCCAAATAAACCAAACTAGAGAGGCCTTCTGCCTTAGAGAGTAGTGCTCTTCCCTCAGAGTTAGATCTCTGTGCAGCCAGAGGTTCAACTTTGTTCTGGTTCTGTTAATAACAGGTTTTCAACACATCTACTTTTATCGTTCTTGGTGATGGTGATTCCTAAGCATACAACATTCTGCTTAATTGGTATGTTGCTTATAGAGGATAGAACGCAATCTGTAATAGCAAAAAATTTATTGACATTTAGATATACTGTAAACCAGAGACTCTAGAAAAGATCTGAATAATATCAAGGGCTGGGGGAGTTCAGAGTTACCCAAAAAAGTGTAGTATCATCTGCTAGTTGGCTTATTAGTAAATAATAAGCCTAGTTGGCCAGCTACGAGGAAGATATAAGGAGAAACAGGACAGTTCTGCCTGATGCCTCGATGTAACTGAAATCTAGGGGAAGTTCCAGATTCCTAGATTTTGCAATGTACAATTTTCCTTCAATTGTACATCGCAGAAAATTATTTTGCTTGTCATAAAAGAAAAATATTTCTTTTATGACATGTCCCCCCAGGGGATGCTCGAGGACTGGTACCTTCCCTTGTAGCCGCAGCACTTAGCCCCCCAGCTAAAATTCCCCCCAGAATTTTTTTGTCTTTTGGGTTATGCAAAAGTACTGTGCTTCCTCGCAATACTTTTGCGTTCCCTTGCAAAAGTTTTTGCGTTCTCTCGCATTAATGTACTGATCAGTTCATGCAGCATAATTGAATACTGTAAGAGTTTCTTATGGTGGCCATTGTACTTTCTGCTATAATATAAGATTTTGTGAGTTTTTTCCATTTATCCTAATATCTTGTGAAATATCAGAAATTTTAAATCTTTTTCTTCAGGATAGAAATGCACCACAAACCTTTGATATAAACAGAAACTTTCCATAAGAAGGGAAGAAGAAATCTATTTGGACTATTTCTGAGTTATCGCAGGGTAATAAGTCATCTGACAGTTTTGATTGTGTCTCTTTTGTGTTGGTAGTCTCAATGGTTTAAAGGGATGTTTTCATGTGCAGATCCGTCTCAACCTTACACAAATGCAGTGAATAAATCGACTTTCAATTAGTTTTTTGCACCAAAGAGTCAAGAATAAACACTGAGGCTCTTTAAATGTGTATACATTTGAAATTTGAAATTGACATTTGTGACTGTATACAAAATAGACCAGCAAATATCGCAGTAAGCATATTGCGAGGGAATGCAATATGCCTCAAGAAAGATTTTTCCCCATATGCCCTAGAGCAGGGGAGCTCAAGTCCAGTCCTTGAGAGCTACCATCCTGCAACTTTTAGAAGCAGCCTTACTTCAACAGACCAGGATCAGCTCTGAACAGGCCTGGTAATGAGCCATTCATTTGATTCAGGTGTTTTGGAGCAGGGATGCATCTGAAAGTTGTAGGATGGTAGCTCTCGAGGACTGGACTTGAGCACCCCTGCCCTAGAGGGCGCCGTAGTCCTCTTTTCTTCATTGAAATACCAATAGTCTTTGGCAGAAAAAACTAAAAATCCAGTTTTAATGTGTTGCTTAAGTCATGTCTGGGTTCATTAACACAGAGATTACCCAAAAGGACTTTGTAAGTCCTTTTGGGTAATCTCTGTGTTTTGTGTGCCTGATCTGTCTTTACAGATGGTGGTCTGTCAACTGTGCACAATTAGTGTGTGAGATTGCTGCAAAAAGACAAAAGTGCAAGTGCATACTTTTACCACATACACTTTTACTTAAAGACATCTTATCGATTGGCATACTGAATAGGTCGGCCTTAATAGAAATGAAACCACATGTAAAGATGTGAGTGGAGAATTGAACAGGGGACGTTACGGAAAGAAGTGAAAATCTTTGGATGAAGGTGATTGGAGCCAGAGGTGAGAGCTCTAAGAGGAGTATTCTTCGAGGACGCTGATGGTTGCTGGGGCTGGGTTGATGGTGTAGCTCAGGGGAATCCAACTTGAGAGGTTCCTAAATAGGAATAGAAAGTCAGCTAATGTTTCACAAAAAGTCAACAAAGTCATTAGGAAATGCAGGGGACTTTTACCACAAGGCTCAACACTCAATGGACGAAAGAGTGGCAGCAAACTCTAGTACTGCTGTTGATCACTGCTGACCTGGAGGTGTTTGAAAGCCCTCTGCTGGAACCTGGGAGAAAACACTAACCACTCAGAGAACATTTCAGATCCCTCACAATTTAATGGATTCTCTATGAGACTAAAGTTTGAGCTTTCCCTGGGCCACTCCAAAACATTTACATTACTGCAAGGTGAAGGACATGAGTTGCTCAAATGAAAAGAAATCTGCATAGAAGGATTTGGAGAGTTTGAAAGCCTTGGTAGAAGACCTTTTTGATATAATATTTTACCTCTATTTGATGTTCACATTACTGAAAGGTAGAAACATCCTCAAAAGTAAAATATGGACTCAAAATACGTCAAGTTTCCAGCAGCTTCCGGTCTCTACTATGTTTTAACAATGTTTTAAGAAGTGCTTGTGTCATGATGTTAATATTTTTTTTCCTTATCTCCCACAGTAAGGCGTCCTCACAGCCCTCCAAATGAGGAACCAGCCCCGCCTAAAGAACCTACTCCCAGACCGGTCACAAAACTCCAGCCTGAACCAACCTCCAACATCAGGGAAATCATTAAACAGTTCAACAGTCGACCACAACCAGAACCCAAGCCATTTGAGCCTGTCAGGTCAGTGTCAGTAGTATCTTGTGTTCTCCCAAATTTGAAAAGGCATTCAAATCATACCATACCAGATTTAGAGCACTTTAAAAGCACTTTAAAAAGAATACATATTGTGTTTTATTGTTGAAAATTCAGAGAGGGAAAGTGTGCTTTCATGTAAGATTTAAAAAGTGAAGGAGTTTGTCTTATGAGCTGACACAACTTGTTCCAGTTTGGACCCAGAATTGAAAATACTTGAGCATCTCTGAATTTCCTCTATGATTTAGGAACCCACAGGAACATCTGGTCAGCTAACCTGAGAGAATGAGATTGAATATAGGGGTTCAGCAGGCTGGAAAAATATCCTCATGCAAAGCTATTAAGGCCAGAAGCAAATAAAAGAACTTTAAAATAATGTCTGTGCAAGGCTGTTGGTTGATATAATGCTATTATTATTACTCTCTAGTGCAAAATAAATGTTTCAAAAACAAAACAACAACAACAAACAAGGTAGTATGTGGACTTCTTATTGTAATGGAGAATTGTCCTTCCACTGAAGTACCAGTTTATAGTTAACACTTCTAAGTTCCATTTCAAGCAAAATTTTATCTTTTACACCTTTGGAATATAAAAAATTTGTAAAACTGAAATGTTTGGTTTGAGACAATAAAACTTTTTCTTAAATGTTTTTTTTTTAAATATGCATTTTTACATTTCAAGTTTAGAAAGTTAAGCATAGTGATTAATCATGATTAATTAATCACAGCACCAGAGTATTATTTAATTTTTTAAACAGAACTAAATATTACATATGTTTGAGCATTTTATCATCAAGTCATTGTCTTCAGACTTGCAGTTAAAAATATATCAGTTCTTCAAAGCCTGTTTTTGCACATTGTCTGGTGATGTTGTGGACAACATGTCAATTTTAGAAAGCTTGGATACACTTTTGTGACTTTGGGAGTGTGATGGTTGGTCTCTATGCTCCAGAAGAAAGACATAGCAAAAGCTCAGAAGCATATGGTACAGTTGCACAACACAGTTCTGCAACCCTGGCTGTGTTGTACTACTATTTCAATTTAAAATTGAAGTTGTAGTGCATTGTTTTTGAAAAAAAATATTTGTATTCATGTTTGTTACATTGAATACACATACTGTGAAATGTCTACAAGTAGTAGTTTAGAAAGTTTTGCCAAAAAACTATTTAATGGAACTGTAAGAATTGTTACGACTCATGTTTATCAACATTCAGAGGAAATGAGCTAATGTTAAATTATCACTTGAGCAAACCTTTTCGAATTTTGTGAAAATGTAACATAATATTAAACTGTCAGTGCAAGTCAAACTTGGCATTAAATAGATTTCCTGTGACACTACCACTAAGCTTAAAAACCCAGCAGTTTAAATGCTAAACATGAGTAAGTTAAACAATACTCAAAATAAAAATCCACACTTTCCAAATTCAAATATCTAGAGTTCTCAGTTGTTTAGCAGTCTTTTTAAAAAGCCAAAATAAAAAGTTTTACAAATAATTTTACGTCAGAAAATTCTAACAGTGATCCAGCTTTAAATAAGGCAGTTAAAAAAGGAGGAGGAATGATGGTTGGATGAAACATTTTGACTATAAAATTTTCAAAAAAAAGTATAGAAATGCAAATATTTTTAAACCAGGGAACATCCCAAATTACCCCCAAATTAGTGATCTGGGTTCTCTGCTTAAGAAGGGTTTTTCAAACATTTCTTAATGTGTACTACATATTATCTGTATGGATTTTTTTGTTGTTGTTATGTATCTTTCAGATCTCCTAGAACATTTATTAAGAAGAGTGACCCAAAAGAGGAAGCCCTGGCTAAACTCAGAAACAAAGCACCAGTGCCACAACCAAAGGTAAGAAGGGGCAGGGCATGGTAGCTGTAACTCCATAAAACAACTGCTTGTTAGATGTATTTATGTTTCGTTGTTGTAATACTTATTTTAAAATTTTTTACACAGAAACAATGGGCTTCTCCTCCCCCACCTCCTCCTCTAAGGCCACCTAATTCTCCCCCATCCACCAGTGGTCGGAGGGTCATTTCTAAAGACATGAGGCAGAAGCAGCGTCCATTGGAGGAGCTTTTTGGCTCCCAGCGCTCACAGCATCACCCCCCTTTTCCTCCTGACTCCCCGCCTCCTCCTCCAGAGCAAGCGCCTGTCCTTGTGAACATCCCAGACCCTCCACCCATGACTGCTCCATCTCTCTGTGGGTGATTCTGATTGAAATATGGTTCAAGTTTACAACCATAAAATGTGAAATTGCTGCTACGTTTCACTTTATTCAATTTATTTTGGTAAATTACCAACATTAAATACAGAAAACAAAAACAATACTTTTTTACAAACCCATACCTTACCAAAAAAGGAAGACACTTGTCAAACTTGTGCTTGACAAGCTGTGAAACTTTAAGTTAACTTTATATTACAAGGCCTTTAGACGACTCTGTACTTATTTGATGTCTGTCCAGATGTGATGTCAGATGAGGGAAATCAATCCCAGCTTCACCGCTTTTCTGCTGGGGTTTACTTCTCCCACTTCAACATGCCAGGAAAACTTTTCCTGCGAAAAGAAGTAAGACACACACATGAACACCCCTCACCTCACACACCCTTACACACAAATCTTTGTACTTCTATACAAACTGAGGACTTTATATTGACTTCTATTCATTTTAACAGCTGCTAAAATGAAAATGGCTAACCCAGCTCACGCAATACCTCTAAATTGAACTAGTAGAGCTCAGTAGAACTGCAAAAAAGTGAGAAGCGGTGAAGCTCCTCACTTTCCACAAATGACCTCAGTTTGTTGGTACATTTTGTGAAAGTGATCATCTATATGTAGTATAGAAGTTTTGCATTTGTGTTATTCATAGCTCTGCAGATTTCTTTGCTCCTCAATTTCATTCACCAAATAGATTTTTCCTTTTATGATTGTCTCTGTTACAGTCTTGCAGATATTGTGCTTATTATGTAAATGGTAAACTATTTGTTTAAATTAAAATTATGTAAATTCTACAAAAACAATGGCAAGTCTGCCTGTTTTATAACACCCAATTTGTGAGAAAATCTGAAAAATTATCCCAATTAAGTAACCTCTCATTTCATCTGCAGGTGTTTTATCCAAAAGAACTCTTCAACAAGCCCTATGTCCTTAACCTGTTGTGTGAACAGGTAGCTATTTGATCAGCCTTTTTTATACATCCAACTTTCCATTCAATGTCAAATTAGAAAATCAAGATCAGATTTTATCATCTTTGCTGGGTGTTTTTTGTTTTTCAGATCATGAGAGACACCTACTCTGACAGCTGTGTGAGAATTGATAGTGAAGAAAGAAGGAAAATGAAAGACCTTCTTGGTGAGAATTCCTTGGACTATGTCAGGAAGCAACATAGAGCCTTACCTTCTAAAAGTCTGCGCATATAAAAACAGGCACAAACTTGATACCATGCGCAAAAATGATCTACAAACAACACACAAACAGAATATACAAAAATTTGCTGGTCATGAGAAAGTGCAAAATACTGGGAGGAAGATATGCAAATGTAATGACTCACCACCCACAACCAATTTATTAAACCAGAACCAGATTGCGGGAGGTGTTTTATCCAAGAGAACTCTTCAACAAGTGGGTTGAAGTATACTTAGATATATAAGTAATATGCCTTATTTCCAGATTATCACTTAAGGATTGGAGGTAAGATTGGCCTGACAGAGTTGGAGAGCATGCTCCGGTGGAGAGTCAGGGGAGTTAAAAACAACTGTTTATAGCTTTATTTTTGATTGATCTTTAAATGTTTTTACTGTTTACCATGTTACATGCTAATTTAAATTAAATGTTTTTTTGTTTTTTTTCGTCTCCAGCATAATGACTTTTTACTTCATTTTTTCTTTTTTGGCCACTCTGCTCTCCATGATGGCAGCCAGTGGCACTTGCACTTGCATGGTCAATCTTTATAGAACACCTGCAACACCTCCACTTACTGCACACTCTTTTTTTTTCTCATGAATTTTACTGTTCATTATTTGGAATATTTGTAGATTAGGCTCATAGTGTTTTTTGTTCCCATTATCTGCCAATTAGTCAAGAACTATTTTCTAGAATTAGCAAGAGTTACTTGAAAATTTTGCATTATGTCTTTAGATAACAATAACAATATTTTATTGAAATATATTATTAGCAATATTATTAGTTAATGGTTGTTGTTTTTTTTCTGAGACAAAGAACTTGTCTCAGGGGACATGATGCCCTTTTGTGAGAGTGGGACTTTCATCATTTATCATGATAGAAAACACTTCTTATTGAGATTCTGAGTGAGGTTCTGATATGTTTCTGCAAGATTTACACATGATGCCTTTGTATATACTCAGTCACCTAGATCATTTTTATGACAATAGACTTGTTCACTAATAACTGTTGTGCAACCCTGGATGGTCCAGATGGACACAGTAGTGGATTGGTGGTGGATGGCCACCACATCCCAACACAGCTGTGACGTCAGCAAGGAGGTGGTGGAGTCATTTTTTGGGCCGAAATCATGGGGAGAGAGGTGATCGGCCCCTTCAGAGTCCCCGAAGGTGTGAAAATGACCTCAGCAAAGTATATGGACTTTCTGACTGATCACTTTCTTTCATGGTTCAAAAAGAAGAGCCGTACTTTCCTTAGCAAAATCATCTTCATGCATGACAATGCACCATCTCATGCTGCAAGGAATACCACTGTGTCATTGACTGCAATGGGCATAAAAGGGGAGAAACTCATGGCGTGGTCACCATTCTCCTCTGACCTCAACCCTATTGAGAACCTTTGGAGTTTCCTCAAGCAGAAGATCTGAGGGTGGGATGCAGTTCATATCAAAACAGCAGCTCTGGGAAGGTATTCTGACATCCCGCAAAGAAATTCAAGCAGAAACTAACAACAAACTCACAAGTTCAACGGATGCAAGAATTGTGCAGGTGATATCAAAGAAGGGGTCCTATGTTAACAATTCTAACTCGGTC
>CAEGAG010172774.1:0-10026 GCA_903067065.1 Brachyrhaphis terrabensis
CATCATTATATCATATCGCATGTTATTTTCACACTAAACCGCAAGAGGGCGCTCTAGGCCTGTGTTATTCTACCTTCAGAGAGGTAGAAGAAGTTAGCCGAGCCGTTTACAAGCAACACGGAGGACGAAGATTTGGAGTGACACGGATGGTTTGGTAAACTTGCTAGCATGTTATTTATGCTATAGTTATCTGAATAACTCTTAATATGTTATGTTAACATACCAGGCACGTTCTCAGTTTGTTGTTTGTGTCATGTAACGTTAACATGCCGTAACAAGCCTGTTGTTGCCTCTATTCTATTTTATTTTAAATTGCCTTTCAAGATGACATGTCTGTTCTTGATGTTGGATTTTATCAAATACATTTCCCCCAAAAATGCCACTTATACTCCAGTGAGACTTATACGTATATGTCTTTTCCTTCTTTACTATGCATTTTATGGCTGTGCGACTTGAACTCCGGAGCGACTTATAGTCCGGAGAAAATACGGTAATAGGAGTCAGGATTTAAAATGTAACAAACTTTGGCCTCTATATGTTTTATGAAATATTTCATCTTATTTGATGATTAATCTGAATATTGCCATGTTCTACAAACAAATGATGCAATTTGTCCAGGGGAAAATGTAGAAAAACGGGTGGCAATACTTTTGTCCTCAGTCTGTCAGCTTAAGGTAGGTGTGTAAAAGTATTTGTGCATGTGTAAAAGTACGCACATGCAGACTCGTTGCCATGGCAACCAATAATCAACAGCCCTGGGAGCACAGCGCAAAGATTAGTTCAAGTTAATCAGGAATTAACACTAAAAAACCTCAAAAAACATTTACCACAGAAAAAAGTACGTAAAAACACCAAACAGAACATTCTGTGGGTTGCAGATTTATGTTTTTGAATTTTTATTTTGGGTCATTGGGAAGTGATCGCCTGAGCACTTTTGGTAGTTGATTAGCTAACTTAAACACGTACCCTGACCTGTGAAATGCAATTCCCTTGGACCTCATCTTGCTGTCGTAGTATTGACAATTAATTCAAAACATTGCGTCCCTTTTTAAGATTCTTTGCTTGATTGTGTAATTTTCCCATCCACCAATATTTCTGACTCAGTGTAAAGCAACAGCCCATGTGGCGCACTACTGCGCATGGTAAGTCACTAGATCGCTGAGCGGACTTGCCATTTACGTTTTACAAGGAAATTTTAAAAAGCATTACCTGGCTGATAATGCTTTGAATACAGCGTGCAACTACTGCCGAGTTACTGTACGCACAAGAAAAAAGGTGGCGGAAATATTGGTGGGGACAGTCCCCGTCTGGCCAAAGTTGGTGGGGACATGTCCACACCAGTCCTTCAGGAAGTTACGGTCTTTTTGTTACATCTTTTATCACTTAAAATGAGTCCACAAACTATGGAGTGAAAATAGTCTCAAAGTAT
Organism: Brachyrhaphis terrabensis; assembly: GCA_903067065.1. NCBI lineage: Eukaryota > Metazoa > Chordata > Actinopteri > Cyprinodontiformes > Poeciliidae > Brachyrhaphis > Brachyrhaphis terrabensis. Next base: position 1,430 of record CAEGAG010172774.1, read on the forward strand.
CTGTGCGTGTGTAAAAGTATTTGTGCATGTGTAAAAATATCTCTGTGTGTGTAATACTGGATTTGAAAACCTTAAAAATAAAATAAAACTTCTCCTATGCCTACAAATGTTGAAAAAGTACGCACAAGTCACATGGTACACACACACAAAACTGCATTTACACCCAGATCCAGTTACTAGTGCACAAGTATTTTTGAGACTCATTTCATGCTTCGGGAGCTCCCAGATTTGTGTGTAGATGGTGCGCTTAAATGCTAGTAGAAAGCTGGGTCATCTGCCTTATAATATCCCAAAATTATTTATAGACATATTGTGCATTTTTGATACAGGAGACTAAGTGGTCTGAAAAATGACCACTGGGTGGCGGAATGGTTCGCTGGACGGAACCAAAAAGCAAGACGGTGTCTGCCCTAGGAAGTAAATAGAAGCTAAACCTGCAGCCTTTGCTCCCCGATTATAATGAGACGTGGAGTAATTATAAATAATTTCAGATTACGTTTTATATATGTGGTATTTTGATACTCTGCCCTCCTCATATGTTTCTGTTAGCCGGAGCTAATGTTTATGTGGGCAATGCTACTTTAGCTGTTCGCAGCAAAGTCCGTGTATTTTTAGTGTCACACTCAGCACAATTTGAGAGGCTATCTTCGGTCTTAATTTTAACCCAGGTTGATCTAGTTTTATGATGCCGAAGTCAGCAAGCGTCTTCAGGAGATAATGGCAGTTATGGATGTTGGTCACCATCACTGAAACCATATTTTGTTGCTTCAGCAGTATTGAAGGTAGACCTGGACCTGCAGGAACATCATCTGCTGCTAGACTTTATTCACCAGGACAAACTGAAAGGTACTTCATTTATGTTGACTTCTCAACATATTTAAGGATTTAGTCTAATGTTCACACATAGGCTTATCACAATAATCAATAAATCAATTAATCGGATGATAAATTAAAACAAACTCAATCATTTCCATTGGCCTGATTTATCATCTCTTTTTTTCTCTCTTTCTACCACAAACTGGATGACAAAAGTCTTCAGTTTGGTACTTTGGTCTCGACTAGCCCTTATTTTGAAAGGCAATTTTGTTTACACAGACTTCAAAATTAATTTTATTTGTTGTTTTCTTTATTTATTTTGGATATTAAAAATGTCTTCCAGTTCCAGTGTTAAATGTTCATTAGAATTTAAAGTTTAATGACCTCTGAGAATGTGTTCTTGCATTATTATTTCATCATTACCATTATATTACTTTAAAAATTGTCTCAAAAGAACAATATTATCGTTTGTTGAGAACTTCTGGAACAATTTATCATACAGTAAAAAACGACCACTGGGTGGCGGAATGGTTCGCTGGCCGGAAAAATAGGTTGTCAAACCAAGAAGCAATTGAAGGAGTCTTCGAATTCAGACAGGCCTTGTCGCCACACTGTGACGCAAGCCGTCTATAAATCTATCTTTCGAAGGATGCAGCCCTCGAAATCGGACACGGCTCTCATGTGTCGTTATCAACTGTTAGTGGATACAGCTTCAATTTTATGTCACATTCAGGATGAAGGATAAGTAGTCCATTAATCTCTAGTATTTTCTCTGAATGGGTGGGCTTTGGTCATGTCATTAATGTACCACAACAATGTTTGAAGTTATGCTCCATGATGATGCAAAAAGAATTTGGAGGAGATCGGATGATGCATCAGGGAGAAATAGTTGTTAGAATAACCTACAGGGCGTCATGGAGTCAAATTTCAATATAAAACACAAGCTCTTTATAGGTTAACAAAGGTCATTAATAAACAATTTGGTGCAAATTGGATGATGCATATACGCTTGAGAGCGCTTTAACGTTCAACATTAATCCACTGAAGTGGTCATCTTGTTCTAGACACCCAGTTTCAAGGGTCTCTCACCATTTGCAATCGCTGCAAATGGCGAGAGACTGAAAGTCCCATTCTGCCACGCCCACACGTTTCAGCCATAGCCAGTATTGAGACTGCTCATCATCATGTGGTTTTGTCTCTTAACACAGGTTTACACCTATATGAATCAAAGAGTAAAAGTAAGATATCAAGTAGAAAAGGCTGAGGTGATAACACCAATTGACCGTGTCAATGTAATGAGGGCTGGTCTGTAATGAGACATAGAAAGTCACAGTTTTGACAACTATTATTCAGCCATGCCTTATGAACAAACTGACCAAGTTTGAAACCGATAGATTGAAATCTCTAGGAGGAGTTCTATCAAATGCAGAGGATGTAAATGGCGAAAATGGGGTAAAATCCAAAATTCCATCCAAAATGGCCGATTTCCTGTTGGATGTAGAGCATGGGTGCAGGAGACTTTTCTGTAGGTCTTCCGGAGTTCTATAAGTGTGCCAAATTCCATGCCTCTATGATAAAGAAAGGTCAATGCGCTGGGTGTTTTGAAAGTTGCCTGGTGGAGCTGTTGAGCCATTTGTGTTGTGATTTTTGCAATGACATTAAAATACATCATTTTTATGCAGGCCTGATGTGTCCACCAAGTTTTGTGAGTTTTCAAATATGTTAAGGCTAGGATGAACAATATTGGATCTTTGGTCGACATCCGATATGCCAATATACTAAAACTCATTTGGCTGATAACTGATACCAATATTGATATTTTTTACTATACATACTTACTGAAACTAGATGGCTTTCTCTGGTGTGGAATTAAAATATTGCATCATCTTTGTCAATTTAGCCTGCTGCCAAATGCAAAAGCTAAAAAGGAGGCTGAAAATTATGCAACACTTTCAACTTGCATTATGTTTAATGTTACATTTATTCATGACATATGCTCTTTCTAAGACAATGACATTGAAACAGTGCAACTTTGTCAATTGTTTGTCATATAAACACTACACCTTTTATATCAGTGAGTTATTTTGATGGAATGGTATATTTACAGCTGCCGATACAGATACCATGTCAATGTTATGCGTCTCTAGTGAAGGCCTCCAAAAAGCCAATTCATTTGACAGAAGAATCGTGATCAAAGCTGCAAGCAGCCTTATACGGCCCTTCCAGCTCACACTCTTGACCACTGTTGAAACAAACATCAACATGTCTTCTGTTACTGGACACTCTTTCAAAAGGGGTCAGACAGTGACCGATCAGTGTAAAACACTACACTTCCTGTTCTCAGTGGGTATGGCTTAAGTGATGTCATCAATTGCCCATTGGGTATTGTAGGGAACCCAAAGGTGATCAATCACCGAAGGTTTGGTGTCACCATGACTTCTTGTGTAGGAGATAATTTCGTGTCTCAAGGCAAATGTGAAACTTTGAGGCCTGGCCACGCACCTTCAGCATGCAAGAAAACTCAGGCAGTGGATAAAAGAGTGGAGACAGCACAAGCAGCAGCTGCACTAATATATGGAGTTGAGTTGTTCTGTTTTTTTCATCGTTAACATTTGTTACACTGTGTTTAGATAGTTTTTTGTTCTGTCGTTACATTTAGCGTCACCAGTTAATTATGTAATTAAGTTTTCACTGTTTTGATATGCACAAAACAATGGACAAGTCTACTAATTTTAAATCTTATCGTGTGAACATTTACTACTCAAACCTACAATTTACCTGCAATGCATGTAACTGGTGTCAGTGTCAAGCCGTGGCTGAATTAATAAACTTATCGTTATAACCAACTTATGTCAACAGATCATAATTAATAGTCATCTGCCTTTTGGACATGGCTGAAAAGCAATAAACACATGGCAGATAAGGGCAGTCAGCATCAAAATCGGACAATGGTGAGGTGAAACATATTGACATGCATTTTTTACAATTTTGTAAAACTGTTTTAAACACAACACTGATTTATCTCAGCAACTTCACAAATCATTCTATTTGGATGTCCTCAAAAGCAGAGCTCGTATTAAAATATTTTGTCAATGTTTACATCCATCTGAATAAGTTTGATTAAGGTCAAACTGTGTGTAAAAACTTTTCAATCACCTGTATCAAATAGTCAAAACTTATGAGTAATACACCATTTAAATTGCTGTTTTCATTCAGGAGAATAATAGTATTCTCCTTCATGAAAAGTCCACAAGGCAAAAATTTGAACACAAAGAGCACACTTCATTCATGTTCTTTCACCAGTTCATTCATGCAGAGCCACCATTACTCCAGGACGGTGAGGGGTGGGGGTCATACAGGGACCTGACTGTACATACCATGGTCAGCACAGAATTAGGGTTTGTGATTACTTCTGATGACAAGCGCTAGTGACATATTGTCCTAAAGAGGTGACAAGAAACCTTTAAAATAAAACCCTAGCAAGATCAGAGTCCACACTTAAGAAAAGATGAAAATGTTTAAAATGATGAGATGTAGTATTTACATTCAGCAGCTTTGAGCAAGATCAGATTTCCAATGAAAATATGGTAAGCATGCAAAATACATATACATAATAAGCGTACGTCTGTAGTTTGGTCAAACGGATAACCTTTGTAGAAACATATATTTTATAAGCTGTATATCAACAATGGCTCATACCAGAAAAATCAGAGTGATACAAACCCTGACATTCAAATTGTTTTAGACATGCATGCAAGTCCAGTGCAGCAGAACGGCAGGACAGCACAATCTCTACACTAAATGAGCCACTATGAATAGCAGAATAATAACAGAAAGCATCAAAAACGGATTTCACTTCGGAATTCACCTACTGCTCTTAAACCGTCGATTAGGATGCAAACGTTCGCTCTGTCTCAGTAATGCTTTGTCCCTACTGTAAAATGCTGGTTATGCCGTCAGGCGCCAGGCAGCCATTTAGGTGCATATGGAGCTAGTTGAGTCTCCACGTAAATGGCTGATGCATTTAGAATTTTTTCTTCCTAATTGCCGAGGGCCATCAGGACTCGGGGCCTCCTCCTGACGCGTTTAAAACCGCCTCTCCCTGCAGTACTGCTGGATGAGCCATCTAAAACATCTCGATTCGTTACTGTGCGCTTTCAAACGGCGGTGCTAAGCAGGCTTTTTAGATGAGCACAGCTCTTTCTCCAGTCTTCGGTTAACCCCTTGAGACTCTGGATCAAACAATGAAAAGAACTGGAGGCTTTCCAAAAAAACGCTTCCATCACAGCGTCATAAAATCTCTGTTGACAATGCTATTATAAAAGAAAACAAACACACAACACCGAAGCCGTCAAGACAACAATACCCATTTTCCTATGACTCGATACCTTTAAAGGTAAATGAACAGTTCAAGGCGGCGGAGCTGGTCGCAAAAATGTCAGCCTGCATCAATAAATAGCAAAGCCAATGCACTCTATTGTCTGATAGCATATCAGCAAATCCACCGGCAGAAAACCGACACAGCAACTAATTAGCCGTTCTACTGCAAATCGAACTCGACCATCGAGATTTTAAAACATCTCTGCCCAAAGCCAGGCCTTGCTCAAGTCCTCGGACTCACCTGTGTGTCGTTTCGCCTCGGTGTGTACCGTCTCCGGGTTCACGGTCCGGTCCCCCTGACGCTTTGCAGCGGATTCTCACCACCAGTCCCCGGCACCGGCAGGCAGCACTGACCCGCTGATTGGGCCTCGACAGACTCTCATCCCTTCGTTGCAAACAGTAGGAACGCTCATTGGTCAGACAGTTACTGTGAAAACCAGACAAACAAACGAGTGGCTGTTCGTTTCTATAGCAGACTCTGGCGGATATTTGATTGGTCAGTAATTTCCGCGGTGGAGAGGAGAGAAATTTGATTGGTCAGGGGAACTCCTGTTGTTTGTGTGTGGACAGAGAGCGGCGTTACTTCGACAGGAGCTAAAAACTGCTTTTGATTTTAGGTGGACTTTCAGGATCTTTCACGACTCTCTATAATATATTACAATAGAACTACTTGAAGAGTTTCCTGGATTAGGCAAAGCTAAATTTATTTGCTCTCAGTTTAAAGCCGGAAAATAATATTTTATTAAACCACCCTATTTTTTTTGTTTTTTTGCGTATTAAAGTAGAAAAGTTTGAAGGCAGATCAAACATTACTGTCACAACTCACAAGATGTGGTTTTAGTAATGTCATTACTTAGGAAAATCCAATCATTATAAAGCCATGAGCGCTGCAGAAAGCTCCTGAGGGATCTTTATCATGTATTTTAACATTAAACTAGAAAATTCCTGAAGAAATTTAACAGGGGCCTGCCAAAGTGTGCCCGCGGGGTTGGAACCCAGTGTTCTGACACTAAGCTTAGCTAAAAATTACAAAATAGCATGTGGAGAATCACAAGAATGTTGGCTAACATGGACTTGCACCATTCAGTACGGTATGTTAAAATTAGTGCATAAGCTAAAATTAGCCAAAATGCTACTATTAGCCTGAATGCTGTCAGTAGCATGTGGGGTATCAATAGCATGTTGTCTGTCATTGACTTACTCCATTCACTATACTAATCATGGCTAATAAGTAGGAAAAATAGGTAAAAGCCTTTTTTAGGTCAAAGGCTAATGCTAATGCCTAGTGGGGGCAGTACACTGCTAATGTTTGTGCTACTGTTAATGCACTGACCTGAGAGAAAAAGATAATAAAGGCTAATGTTACTGCACCGCCTATGGTGGTGCACTAACCTGAGAGGAATATTGGGGCTTTTATTTTGAAATTTTCAGTAAGCTTCATTTTAAATGGCCACATTAATCCAATGTGTAACAGTGATTGGTTAAACCAGTCACATAAAGCCCAAAAGAGCAATTACCTGATGTAAAAAATGTCAAGGCTTTTATTTTGAAATTTTCTGTAAGCTTCATTTTAAATGGCCACATTAATCCAATGTGTAACAGTGATTGGTTAAACCAGTTATATACTCCCCAAAACAGCATGTAGTTCTAAAGGCCAGCTCAGTCCTCCTCTGTAGTAACTGACAGATCCATCATGTTTGTAGTTCTGACATTCAGCTCATCCGTCTTCCGTAGGCATTCAGGGTTCCGCCATGGTTCTAACCTAAGGTTCTAACCTTCAGTCATTGTAGTTATAAAGAGCAGCTCAACTGTCATGTGAGTGAGACACAGGGAGAGACATAATTAATTCTATCTGTTTGAAGCAGTTAGTTTTTCTGAAAAAAGCAGTCCGAACAACTCCTTCCCATTCAGGAACCATAAGGCCGATCCAAAAACCCAGTGCATCAAACTGCAGATTTTGACTATAAAATTAGCACACGTTTCACATTATATCCTCAAACTCTGATAAAACAGACATGAGCAGTTTTAATACCAAAACATCTGTTGCGCTCAATATTTTCTGATTAGTTTTCAATTCCTTTGGTATAATGAAATAAAACATTTTCAAATGAATATATGATTTATACACTCTTAAGAATGTGATCTAATATAAAAAACTACTAGTAAGACTAATTTTAATCCAATCGGTCTCATTATATCTCAGAAAAATGTTCTACTGATTAAGTTATGTATTGATTAAACCCTGAGTCTAAATCTAACCTAAACAGAGGCCTACTCAAAACAGTCATGATCCGTCTTAGGTTAATCATCATTAAAACTAGTATAATTAAACTAACATTTCCAACATGTTGTGTCATAATTTCTTGCTATGACTTTGTCCAGGTGTACTCATGTTCAGTTTATGTTGAGTTCATTTTAGTGGATCAACATTGTTTAGGTCGGGTTCATATTTTTTATAGTCCGAGTTGTGTCAGTGGATATCGAGGCTATTCCTAGGCCTGTTGCGATAAACAATAAATCAATTAATCGCACAATAAATTAAAACTATCAATCTCATTTTGATTTATCAGCTTTATCATTTCTTCGGGCCTTTTTCTCCTTCTGTTGATAACACTGAATGAAAAAAGTCTCAACTCCGGTGCTCTCCACTGACCCTCCCTTCTTCATCTCCTTAGTGTAATGCCCACCGCACACTACACGATTTTGGAATTGTTGGCTGATTGTTGGCCCGTTTTCAAAACCTGAGAGACCACACAGTAGCCAACAGAAATCCTAGGTACTACAGGTTCATCATGCCGTGTGGTGTCCAACAATGGGCACAAAATAATGGCTACAAGTCCAGTTAACTAATTTTAAAACCAGGTATTAATCAATGTTTCACTACAATCTACCTGCAATGCATGTGGATAGTGTCAACGTAAAGTCCTGACTGAATGAATATTATTATAACCATGGCTGGCCCAAGGCATAAGCAAACTAAGCAGCCGCTTAGGGCCCCAGGCAATGTCCCCTCTAATTTTTCATGTAGCTGGGCATGCACACTGAGGACCACTGTGAGCAACATCAGGTGTGTGCACTCAGGGGCGCAACTACATATTTTTGAGCATGTCACGTCACACACCCCGCCCCCCCGGAATAAACTTGTACAAGTGACCAAAGAGCCACTTCTGTTAGCCTGTGTCTAGAACCGCCTATTGGCTGCAGGTCTGAGGCATTTTGTTAGCATGTTTTCCAACATTCTTATAGCTTGATAGGAAGCCTTATCCAAACTGGCAACCCATATTAATAAAATGGTGAAATAATATTGACCACAAAACACTATTTATAAAAGATATCAATGTTTTTCCTACACAATCCTAACAAACGTTTTTAATGTTTCCTTCACAATATTTATTTATTTA
>CAEGAG010172792.1:0-11628 GCA_903067065.1 Brachyrhaphis terrabensis
GCATTGATATATTTGTTTATGGCAGTCCAGCTACTATCCCAAAATCTTGAATTTGTCTTTCCTTTCCAATCCAGTCACAGATTATATTATCCTTGTTCCATAGCGTCTTTTTTAACCACAGTTTTTTCTTCCACTTAACTTTCCATAAATATACTTGCATACACCACTATGTGAAAACTTCTTGACAATTGTGAAGGTAGCAACCTTCCCCTTGATTTTGCAGGCCATTACTTAATACAAATTTTCAGAGAAACTTACTTTGGGGTTTAAATGATTAAAATGTATTATTCTGCATTTGAATTTATGTAAATTTTCCCCTCTGTTTTTAATGATATTCTAATAAACGAAGATGCACTTGTTCATCGTAATTTGCAAAACTTTAAAATGATTGTTTGTTGTATTTTTAGTGTCTCAGAGCTATGCTGGATGCTGTTGGGCTGGATGGTAAGGTTTCATTATTCTTTCTCTTTTGCATTTTTTATCACCATCTGTATTTGCTTTATTACTACAGCTTTCATGTTCATTAGCTGGTCAGTAGTCGATCTTCTGCTTTTCAGGTACCAGTTGGCACCTGAGGAGGCTAGATTGGTGTGAGGAGGTTGGAGAACCGCTAATGGATGAGGTGAATCAATGCGGGTTTTAAACAGTGTGTCATACTTGCAGTTTTACTTTCAATCGTAATGAAGCAACAAACCGTTTCACTCTACGCTGAGCCTGTCTGATTGTTCTGTCAAGTTTTGGTTGCCTGTGATCAGTATGGCCAATTTATGTTGATTGTTTTGCCTATATTTTGCCACAGTACTTTTTTTTATTGAATCAGTGTTTTTAGTACATCACTGCATAAAACAAATGTTGTAAAGCTGCGCAATATTAAAGCAAATTTAAGTCACACAATGTATGTACTTTGAGCAAGTTAGTATTGTAGCTAAAAATGTATGGTAGTGTTGAAACAGGAAACAGATGGCATCAAAGTATTTCATATTATAATAAATTTTATTTCATGTTTTTGTTACAAAATATTTATATGTATATATACATATATAACAAACGTAGGAGAGATTGATTCTCCTTTATAAGATGGTTATAATCCTCAGGAGCACCATATTGACACCTTTTGTTCCCAGGATGCCTCATTGTCAGAGCTGAAGATTAGCAGTGGGGAGACATTGGTTGTTACTGAAGGACTTTTGCCTCCGAAGGTATCAAACTATTCATGGATGTCTGGATTATTGACAAATCTTCATAGCTTCTCTGTTTATACAGAATAAAAATATAGGATTTTTATTTCTTTATCTTTATTTCCTCAGGGATTTCTCAAGCTTTCTGTGTGGCTTTATGTGGATTTGAGCGGTATGGAAGCAGACTGTAAGCGCTCAGAAAACAGTTCTGCTGAGCAGCAGATGCAGGGAGCTGTGACTACAGATGGGTCTTGTGCTCAGCCGATTTCTCTTTGTGGCAAAAACATGGCGGAGCTACAAAACGTTGGGAAGGTGGAAATATCGGATGACGCCTCGCTGGAGGACTTAAAGACTCAGGTGAAGTGTTTCCACTGGTTTGTTGTCGATTTATCTTTCATGATAAGCTCCATGTTTTTGAGGTTGGAAGGTCTCCTAGCTATCACCCTAATCTTTAGTTCCCTCCTCAGATTATTGATCAGATTTGATTAAAGACCCTGCCAGGGTCACTCTAAAACATTAATGTTAAATCCCATCTGAAACAACATGCTTATTGCTCAGTAACGGTGTCCACACTGAAGAGTGTTGCTTTTAACGCGACTTGGGAGTTCTTAACTTCATTGATTGGAAAAGGACCAGATTTTCTAAAAACCACTTAAGCTGTAAACCGACTGATTCAGCTCACTGTATGATTTATTTGTGTCTCTTTAGAACAAAAGTTGACTTTAAGGAAATGCTTGTTTCTTCTTCTTTTTTTTAAATCAATTTATGATGAGTCTGTAAGATTATTTCTGTTCACTCTTAAGAGTTTACCTTCTGTTTAACTCCCAACCCTGGTATAGACTCCATCAACGTTGAACAGGTTAGCGTGGGTGACCATTGTGGATTCATGTTCAGAATATTTTTTGCTTTCAGGCTGAATGTGGTAGTAATGTAGATCCACGTTTAATTGTGAAGTGCTCCCTATAAGATGCTCTTTTTGCTCCTTTAGGTGTTGACGTTGCCAACGCTTCAGGACACGTGTGTGCCTGTCACTAGCTTCCTTCGTATGTGGCAGATGGAGGGAGGGCGGCTTACACGTATCCTTAGAGGACAACAAGTCACACTCAGGTCTGAAAACTTCATTCACACATTGTTGGAGACAGATGGGTTTTATTTGTGGACAGATGCAGAATGTTTGAGCTGGTCTTTCCCCACATAGTTTGTTTTCTTTGTGCTCAGGAAGCTGAAGTTGACCAGTGGGGCGGATCTTTGCGTGCAGTGTCTTCTGAAAGAAGAAGATCTCGGGTGAATGCAACTTTTTTTTTGTTTTACTCTCTTCCTTTGTTTTCTTTTAATCTTTTGAAATGCTGAATTTTCCCGTGTTTTCTTTATTTCTTGCTGATTTACAAGGCCAAAACAAGTGCTGCTGAAGATAAAGATGGGTGTTCCAGGGGAGAGGAGCTACTATCCTCCAGAAGAGCTGGTTTGGGACGCTTCTCATGATTCTACTCCTCGATCTCTGTGCACCAGTCTGGCTGCACACTATGGCCTCTCTCCCGATTCTCTGCTGTTAGCCAAACACCAGCCTGACAAACACGCCTGGGAAGAAATCTCCAACTGGGTATCTCTACAAAAGAGAGAGTTTGGCAGAAATGTTGTTTGGCATCTTACCAGTAATATATTTATTTTGTTATTTACTTTCAGACTCAACAGGTTTCCAAAAAGAAGAAGAAGAAAAAGGCCGAATCTCTTCTGGGGCCACCTTTTCACCTCAGAGATGGGGATGTAATCGGCATTAAGGTATCAATAAAACCCTCTTTTTAAAAAAAAAAAACTGACTGTTTGGTTTTTTATTAGAAGTATTATATCTGGTCTTTGTGTTTTTCCCCCAAGAACCTTTTGATTGACAACAACAGGAACTTCATCACAGCAGAGGACCAGCAGGGCCAGCAGAGGCTCAGGGAACAGGCAGAGCAACGCAGGAAAGGGTGAGACCTCTTGTTTTTTTATATGTCCTTCAACTGGGGAGTATGGAATCCTAATCTCATTTTTCATATCCAAATTCCATATTTTTCTTAACCCAAAACTTAAACTTTTCTGTTAGTTTCGACAAACTTATCTTCAGAAGTCATGATGTGACCTGAAGGTGAGAGTAGCTCCCAAATCAGGGTAGAAAAAGGCTATTTCACTTTTTTCCCACTAATCTGTGTACAATGCAGTTCAAAATCTGCATACTATTTTTAAACACAGTTCTGTGGTGCCTTTATTTTGTTGTGATATGAACACTTTGCTTAGGATTTAAACCAGATCCATTTAAAGAATTTCAGAAAGAGTTTTGAACCCTGATTTAAGAGGAGCTATTAATTGAAAAAGTTGAGAGACTGCATTACTTTGATTTTTGAACACAATTTGAGAAATGCTGATTCTTATTTGTTTTTATTGTATTTTATTTATTTCATTAGTATATTAGTAATACTATTGTTATTACTAATGTTATAATAGTAATAATGGCATTACTATTATTAATGTAATAGTAATATTAGTAATATCGTTATTATTATTATTATTACTATTATCATTTTTGTGACATGTCTTGTCAGTTTAGCCGTTTTATGTTTAGCATAATGAAGTAAAAAATAGAATATATATATTTTTTCTATTGTAAAATCCTAAAATACAACTCAATACGAGATTTTAAGACAGACTACAAATCCTGGAAAATAATTGTAAGCCCTTTATGGATTCAACATGTTTCTTAATATGAATATGGTAGAAAATACCAGCAGAACGTGAAATGCGTGTTTTAGTTATTCTCCTCTGTTTTGGTAAAACACTTCGTTTTTGCTTATTTTGCAGAGAGCAGGCTGTCGCCTCCAATGGTGCTGGGAAAACCAAATCCAGGAAGCTGGAGGTGCCGTTGTCCATCAGCGTTGGAGTATTCAGATAGCATCTTTTGTTTCTGTTGATGCGCAGACAAATCAGGACTTCCTATGACATCACCCCACACATGAACTAAAATGCCACGTTGCTGTTGGACAATCCCACTAAATAAGTCTGGTGCCATTTCTTCCTTTTTCTATCACAGTTTGCAAACGGTTATTTGTCTCAAAGCATTTTAATGAACACTAAAACCTTCCTGGTTGCTATCCTGGTGATCCATCAACAAAAAAAGAAAAAAAGGTTAAACTTTGATTTCATCCTTTGGACTGTTTCTGTAATATGCATTTTGTTTATAAACAAACTTCTTTAAACAATATATTGTTTAAGCAAAATTTAATCAGGGTACTGTATTTTTCTTTGTCTTCATCAATTTGCAGCCGATTCACTTTGAGTTTTTTTTATATACAAAGAGTGATTCAACTCTTGATCCCTAAATAAAGTGGAGTTTTTAATTAGTTCTGAAATATCAGAAGTTGTTGTTAGTGAAGTTGTCCCCTTTCTGATTACATTTCCTTGAGTAAAGCAAATTAAGAATGACTTTCCTTCCTGAAATCTACATCTTTATATAAGGTAAAATTAATGCCACTTTTTAAACATAAACCTGCCACTGTGCTGCATGAACAAAAGACTGCCACTCATGATCAGGAACTATTGATACGTATGTTTTTAGGGCAGATGAGAGATGGGCCTTAATGTAGAGAAGCTTCTCTGCTGCTCTGTCTTCCCTACCTCATTCTCCAACTCTCCTTTTCTTCTACCTCTTTTATGCGTGGCTTTTCACCATTTATCCTTACTCTAAACTGTTGCCGGCTCTCTCAAAATTAATCATGGTTTTTACATTTAAATGCTCACAGTTTTACACTTGATTGATGGAGAATTTATTGCCAAGCTGTAAATCTGGCTTGAGAACGGTAAAATGTAACCATGTGAGCTCTGAAATTTTATTGAGGAAAATTTCAGGTTTTATTTGCATGCATATATTTGACGTTGAGGGAAATAAAACTGATTTTATTTTATGTTTTTTGGGGAAAAGTGATTGCATTTTTTTTTTTATTTGTCAAGTATTTTCAAACAGACTTCTTGTTTTCTTTGCATTGTACTAACAGTAAAATCAGTTTTTTTTGTATCCCAGTTTGATTATTAAAAGCAGTGGTCACATCTCTGCTGGTAAGGACCGTTTGGCTGTATTGTTGCAGTGTTGATTATATCAATGTAAAACTGCTTTTGCAGAAAGCTGTTAATGATTAATAAAGCTATAAAACAATTGTGTTCAGATCACCAGAGTGTTTTGCAATCAGATAAGTTTTTTTAGCTGTTCTTTAAGAACTTGTTTGCTCAAAGTAAACTTTCAGAGTTGCAAAGACATTTGCCACAGATATCCGAACTTCACCAAAATGATGACACAGCAGTGTGTCCTGTGCTGTTTAACCTTGGAAGAAAGAGCAACATTGAATCAAATTGTATCTAGGTTTTATTGCAGCAGCATTGTCACACAATTATAAAAAAACAAGAAAAAAACAACCTTTAAATTTGTGTTCTTTTAATTACCATGGAAAAAATAATTAAAAAAAAATTCTGTAGAAAATTGCTCTCACAAACTCCCCAGTGCCACAATTATTGGCACCCCTCTTACAATACTTTTTAAAATCTCTTTTTACCAATAGGACAGTAATAAGTGTCCTATAAAATTTTACATGGTTGTACCATAAGAGAGGAAGATCTTTTACTTGGTGACCCCAAGATGCCAGGGAGGCTTGTTTGTCAAATTAAAAGGACTAATTGAAAAGAAGATTTCAACAGGGATTTAAAATTTTTTTTATTAATAAGCCTACATTTATGTGTTAATGCTTCTAATCTTAAATGTGATTTCATTAGTTGTAGGTGAAATATGACAGTATAAATATAACTGTATACTAATATAAATATATGATATATTTATAAATATAAATATTTATCTATTTAACAATATAAATATTTAAATATCATCTATCATCATTGAAATGATGATAAATCATGTCATTTAAATATATCAATATATCATAATATCATTTATCCCAAATGTATATAAACAATATAAATATTTATGTTTAGCATAAATATTTATATGTTTAACTTGAAAACATCAGTCTGCGTTCAATAGTGTCATAAAGTCAATTTTAAGCTAATTAAAAACTTAATTTTCAGTAAATAATCACTTTTTGTGTTTAGTTCTCCACGGTGATTCGAGCGAGCGCGTTTTCAACTCTTGCATTTATGTTTTTGTGATGACCAATCAAAGGTCACGCCGCTTTTGATACAGCCAATCAGCTGTTCAGGCCGTTAATTAAAGACTCCGCCCCCCCAGTGTTAATTTGAGTCCGAAGCGCTACACGGGATGCGGAGTTTACGCGGAAGAGAGAAGGTGATCAGTTTTAGGCCGAACGGGACTGATTACATCTGCAAAAATGCTCCAGTCTTTCTGCGCTACATGGAGACTGGTGGACAGTAAGGACTTCGATGACTACATGACGGCAATAGGTGAGGAATTTGGATTAAGTTCGCCTTTGTTTGGCCAGAATATGTAATATGATTTAGTTCGAGCCTAATTTATTAGTGAAATCAGACGTATATTTTTCTGACAGGGGTTCCTTTTGCCTCAAGACAAGTGGCTAACGTTACCAAAACAACAGTAATGATCAACACGGACGGGGAGAGAGTGATGTTGAGAACCCTAAGCACATTCAGGAATACCGAATATATAGCGAAACTTGGAGAGGAGTTTGACGAGATTACTCCTGACGACCGACATGTAAAGGTAAAAAAACTACAAAATGTTTTGTGTGAGTCACAACCCATTGCTGTTCTAACCATGTGTTTCACATTCTGTCTTGTAGTCTACCTTTACCATGGAGGGAGACAAATTTGTGCACACACAGAGGTGGGATGGGAAAGAGTCCAAGTTGATTAGAGAAGTTAGGGATGGAAAGATGGTGATGGTGAGTGAGTTTTGTTGAGATTTCCGCTATTTTTACTTACAGTTGTGGTAATATTCATTAGTTTATACTGCCGGTGGCAGTTCTTGAGGCGTTCCTCTGATTCTGTCCCCGATGGAGAATAAATAATACTCTGTTTAACACTGAAGCGAGTGGTTTCGAGAAACACATCAAGCTAGCACTGATCGTTCAGACGACGTCTCCTGAGCGTTGCCATGACGACTTTCGCCGGACTCCATTAAACGTTCAGCTAACGTTGACTAGACTGAGCGTTTTGCCGACAACGTTAGCTGGACGTCAAAATTCGCTGTATTAATGGCACTAAAGTCTATCAAGACAAACCATGATTAAAAACACTCATTTTACCGCACTTGTGTGAACATCGGAGGTATTATAAGTAAAACTTTCATTAGCTGGTGCAAGGCATCAATTTCAATGCAATGGAATTTGGAATTTAATCTATTGTTACCATCCAAGAAATGACTCAAGAATAATACAAGTATTTGGTAAAATTCTACTCAAGTACTTAGTACCTGATCAGAAAATCTATTCATTAATACATCTGGTCCAGATCGGGCAGATTTCTCTTCCAGATGCAGTTACAAAGAAAAATGTGATGCTGTGCGTTTAGACCACAGCAGGAGAAGCCCTCATAATTTAAGTAGAGTTGTTTAATTTCACTGTTTATAGTTATTGGGGCCACAGTCAGTGTTTTCTGGCAGTGCAGAGAAACGCATTATCTGCTTGATAAGTGATGGCAGCAGGATTCTCTAATCAACTTAATATAAAACTGCATAACAATTAAATGCAACTGAATAACCTATGTCAATAAAATTTAAAAAATTAATGGGTAAATATAGAATATGACGGAATAGTTTGGAATAAGTCTAGCTTGACCCCTGAGTAAGCCCGTATTAAAAAATCTGCCTCCGTTTGCAGCAATAAATCTAAAGCTTTTCAGATATCAAAAAGGTCCATACAGATCTAGTTATGCCTGTAGAGGTTTTCTTGTTGAAAGTAAGAACAATCAAATCTGATTTCACCTTTACTAAATACTTTCAGTATACATAACTTGCATTGCTTTATTTCTTTTTCTAGACGTTAATCTTTGAGGGAGTCACAGCGGTCCGCACATATGAGAAGGTGGAAAGGAGGACATCATTTATCCCAACAATGTAAACCACCAGAAGCAGTTTTACATTTTACTTGACCTGAAAAATAAATGTTTTTTTTTTAAAATATATTTCAAATAATGGTTTGCACTTGACTTCTTTTCAGTACATAAGTATATGGTTTTAAAGCCATAGGCATGTATGATAATAAGTGAAAACACCACAGTATCACTACATTAACACAAAGAGAAACTGGTAGTGTGTAGCAACAGGTGAGGTGAGGCACTGCCACACTCTGCTTCATACATCTGGAAAAAATTCTGGTTACAGTGTTACATTTCTGATATTTCATTAAAAGAACTTAAAAAAAAATAGCTACAATGTGAAGAAAAAAAAAAAACCTCTGCTTTTTGTTTTAATTGTGACTTTTTAAACCCTGGAAACATTCCCATGTCCAATATTTTGTGAGGTCCTCTGTAAAATACATGGATAATAATCAAGGGCCTAAACTGTTTCTGACTTTTGTATTAAAATTTAAATGTCCTCTCTGATGGCCATTTACTCCACATGCTGCCTCAGCAGATCCATAGCCATCACCAAGGACAGTTCCCACCCTGGCTCCCCCATGTTTGTCCTGCTGCCCCTAGGGAGGTGCTACACATCTCATTGTACATATGTACAATGACAAACAACAATGAATTCTAATCTAATTTTAATTTAAGTTGCTAAACCTTGCTAATATTTCAGATCCTCTATATTCTCTGTACAACTTCTCAGTGCAACATTGAAGGGAATGTCCCATAGTGACCTCCGGATCGTCTGACACAAAGAGGCAGTGACGTTTTTTTTTATATGGGCAACCGTCCATGGTGGCATCTCGTCAGGGGCGGCACTAGACTTTGCTTCCCATCACCCTCCTGACTCTCACCCCCCCTGCCCTCCCTCTCCTCTCGGTAATACCGGTGGATTTTTTGACACCAGTAAAATAATTTATGTTGCAGTATCAAGTGATGTGTGGCACAAGTCGCTACGTAGTCCACACACCTTACCAGGTGGCAGTTATGCTTCCTATAGTTGTTTGCCGACCGACTGGTCCACAGTACTTAATTTCACAGAATTAGCTGATATCTGTAAGAAAGGGAGGATATAGAGAAGTTTCTGTCCGTGTCAGCACACGGTTGATTGGAGTCGCAAGGATACTGCAACTACTCAGAAACATTTGGAAGAAGCTAGCTGCAGCCTGCTAAATCTTGAACCTTTAACTAATATTCACCTTTAACTGAATATTAAATACATCAGTTAAAGGTGCTTATTGCACTGTCACCCAAATCAAATATTCATTTAAGAAAAAATTGAAACAAACTAAAATTTTTCTTTTTCTTTTTAAAGCAAATCGGTTGCAGTTGCGGAAACATTAAGACTAAAACCAAAACACTGACTGACAGTCATTACTTCTGTGGAGATGTCTGTGATGGGTGGAAGAAATGAAAATGAACAAAGTTCCTGATTATTAAGAAGTGAGCACAAGCTTTCTGGCTCAGCAGGTTTCCAAAAGAAGGAAAAAGGCAGAATCTCTCTCCTGAGTCCACCTTTTCACCTTAGAGATGGGATGCAATCTGCATTAATGCATCAATAAAACCCTCTTTTTTGAACAGGTTCTTTGGTCTTTATGTTAGAAATGTTATATCTGTTCCTCATATTTATTTTTTCCTTCCCAAGAACCTTTTGATTGACAACAGGAACTTCATCACAGCATAAAACCAGAAGAGACTCAGGAGAAATGCAGAGCAACAGAGGAAAGGTTATTAAGTTGTAAAATAATTCAGGCACAGTATTTGCAACAAGAAACGCTTTCTCTGAACTGTTATTTGCCAACTTGTTTGCTCAGAGTAAATTGTTACAGTTACAGTGACTTTTGGCACAGATAAGCTTCACCGAATAATGACATAGCATACAAATGTTTTTCATCAAAATTCCCAATATCACAATTATTGACTCGTACTATACCTTTTACATTTCCTTTTAACCAATGCCACCTTGGAAGGAGAAGGTTAATTATTTTTTTTTATTAATAAGACCACATTTTTGTATTAAACATTTATTTATTTATTTTTGTCTGATGTAATATTCTAATATTATTTGTCATATACAGTGAGAATATAGCAGAAATAGAAACTTGAAACATCAGTCTGTGTTCAATACTGCTTCATTAAGTGAATTTTAAACTTATTAGAAACTTATTTTTCAGGAAAACATACTGTTTTGTGTTTATTTCTCCATGTTCATGTAACAATATACCGAGCGATTGTCCCACTATCGCCTTATAATTTGACCTCTTAATGTACAACCTGTAGAAATCGTGTTTTTGGGCTGACCAATCAAAAGTCGGACCGCTTTTTGTACAACCAATCAGCTGTTCAGCCCGTGACCTGAAGACTCCGCCCCCAGTATTAATTTGACTCAGGCGCTACTCGGGCTTAAGTCCGTTTTACGGGACTGATTACATCTGCAAAAATGGTCGAGGCTTTCTGCGCAACATGGAAACTGGAGGAAAGTCGAAACTTTGATGACTACATGAAGGCACTAGGTAGAATACTTATGACGAATTAGTAAAAAAAAAGAAGCTCCGTAAATAATATATTAGTGGAATCAGTCCCATATATTCTCTTGGCAGGGGTTCCTTTTGCCACAAGACAAGTGGGCAATGTTATCAAACCAACAGTAATAATCAGCATGAATGGGGATAGAGTGGAGATTAAAACCCAGAGCAGATCCAGGGTCACTGAAGTCTCAGGCAAACTTGGAGAGGAGTTTGATGAGATTACACCTGACGACCGACATGTAAAGGTAAAAACTACAAAATGTTCTGTGTGAGTCACAACCCATTGCTGTACCATGTGTTTCGCATTCTGTCTTGTAGTCTACCCTTACCATGGAGGGAGACAAATTAGTGCACACACAGAGGTGGGATGGGAAAGAGACCAAATTGATTAGAGAAATCAGGAATGGAAAGATGGTGTTGGTGAGTTTTATTGAGATTTCCTTTATGTTTACTTGCCGCCGTGATGATATTTCTTAGTTTATTCTGCCCTTGGCAGTTCTTGAGGCGTTCCCCTGATTCTGTCCTGGGTGGAAAAATAAATCATGTTCTGCTTAACACTGAAGCGAGTGGTTTCGAGAAATATATCAAGCAGGCACTGAACGTTCAGACGACATCCCCTGAGCGTTGCCATGACGACTTTCGCCGGACTCCATTAAACGTTCAGCTAACGTTCACTAGACTTTCACTGATCGTTTGCGGACAACGTCCACCTGGCGTCAAAATGATATAGGCCCATGATAAAATTATAAAACAAACAAACAAATAAAAAACCCTGCAAAATTTTATTCTACTATAGACTACTTGAGGAATTTTCAGTAAAACTTTAATTTGAAAAATGTAACTGG